>VKKT01003081.1:100048-111511 GCA_008038995.1 Haliotis laevigata | reverse complement strand
TATGTGAAAAGTCTACTTTGAAAGTTTTGGGACTTACGTACCCTCTCAGGAGGACAATAATTCTACACTACTTCAACCCCCATTTGAGGGTACAGCCACTAACAATCTCAGTTACTAATCAAAATTACCAATAATTAAAATACATATATGTACAGAACACATTATTCAAAATTCATCTATTAAATCAATTTCTATTAAAAAGCCAATAATTAAATGAAAACTAACAGTGTTAAAAAGATCCCTAACTGTTTTTACCTTGAAGTATTGATCCCTTATGATGGAGTTGATCAAGAAATGGTGTACCTCAAGGAAGTATTCTTTCAGTACCTTGTTTAGCATTAAGGTCAACAGTTGGAATGACAAGTCTTTATGGATGATTCAACTTCTTTATTGTACAATAGCAACATTTCGGTATAGATACTTGTACTGTTGTCATGCTTGAAAACGGTAAAACTATCTAAACCGAGACGTCACTGTAGTACAATAAAGAAGTTGATCATCCATAAAGACTTGTTATTCTTATTATTTACAACTTCTAAAATGCCTCTCAAACAGTTCACGATCAACGGTTTTGCTAAACAGACAGACAGAAGTTTTATTTCGTAATATCGGCCTCATGGCCTATAAAACAGTTTTATGAAACAGTGGTCATAATTTGTATTGGGATTTTACTTTAAGAACATAATGTAAGAATAGTGCTGTGCATTGTGTGAATTGGGTTTTTTTTTTATTGCACACTCGACATCATTCTAACAGCAAAACATTGATTTTCAGAAAATGCATGGCAAAATATTGGCATGCATGACCCGGCGATGTTTGTCACATAAATGTCTGAAAATATGTTAGCTCCTGAATTTGGTAATAATTATCTGTTATATAACGTTAAAGCCGTCATCCCATTTACATGGGACTTTATCTCCAAGTGATTGTTTCTTGTTTAAAGCTGCATATTCATGTCATATGATAGTCGCCTGTAACTATTCAAGGCCTGGATCGGCCCTCAGGCTAGAATCAGATTTGGATCAGTACTTGAGTCTTTTTTTATAACACTGTTGAGTACATTATCTTGGAATGAATACGAAAGAACACAAAACAAAATTGCTTACCTATAACTTCCCCAGATTCCGATTCTGCAACAAACCAGCCTCTCGAATCCATGTCATACATGCAGTGCAGATATTTTGTGTCAATCTCCCATTGCTCCGAGTCACAGAAAGCCTTGATTGCATGGATGTCGTGTTTGGTGGCATTCCTCACCTTGTATGCAGGAACAGTAGCCATGTTGGTCTGAGAGATAGCTGTAACGTCTATATACTGATGGATGTCAAATCGCAATTCGCAAGGATTCAGATTACTCTTATTGGAAGCGAGCCGTATATATTTGGAACGTCATATTAGGTGTACCGATAGGGTCTGTCGTGTTATTAGATTGGTATGAGATAAGATTACCTGATTGCTTCCATAACAACTTCAAATCTGTGTTTGATGAATTCTCTGCAGCTCTTGAAATATCCCATGACACTGCAACTGTACCTGATGAGATTCATGACCAGTTATTGAAGCACCTACCTCATGAATCGTTATTAGTGTTTCTTAGTACATTGTGAACATGTTGCATTTCCAGATTCCTAGCACATAGCAATTTTTATCCCAATTCCTGAGCCAGTCAGAGATCATACCTATTCTACAAATTACCTTACCATTGCCTTGACAAGGTGCGTTTATAAAACGATGGAAAGAATGTTTAACAATAGACTTGTTTGGCTTCTTGAATCTAATAATCTATCAAAAGATACACAATGTGGATTCCGATGTCACAGAAGTATAGTTGATCATCTTGTACGAATTGAATCATTTGTTCATAATGCGAACATAAATACAACATGCAGTTTCTATATTCTTTGATTTAGAGAAGGCTTATGGCACCGCATAGAAGTATGTAATGTAAATTACCTTCATTCCATTGTTTTCCGTGGGCGCGTGCCAGAATATATCTCGATTTCTTGACAATAGACAGTTCGTGTTGGATCAACTCTTTCAAATATATACACTTTATAAAAGTAGGGGACCTTCATTTTTAATTTAGAATTTAAACAATGAGAGATATATCGGAGTCAATCATTGCTGATATGATAATAATGAATGTTTTGAGAGTGCACCATCACKTGTACTTCCTTGTGACCATAGTTGTTTGTAAGTAATCGCTCTTGAAAGATGATTKGTGTGTGACGTGAAATTTGCATGTGTACGATTTTCATTTTCAAACAAAAACAAAAGGCTTGAAAAGAACACTAACAACTGTGTAGTGCAAGATGATTTTCAAAATTAATCGTCTACTGTTATTTATCGACCTTCTTGAAAACGGTCAAAATCAGGAATGACTCCCCATGCACGTGTATGGAACTACTGTGTTGTGCACGTGCATCCGATGCGTTGAGTTTAGTGGTGGTGATAAAGAGAGAAATAGTGGTGCGTTCATAAGATGTCTGTCTTAAGGCTTCAGTATTCTGTGAAAAGACCATTTATCTTATGTTCTGGCAGTTTATCTGCCTGCAAGCAAGAAATGGTGGGAAATTTGACCACCCTTTTCTTGTTGAGATTTTAGACCCGCACCTGAAATTATCAGTAGCCGATAATGTCTTCCACGTCCTGTTGGCATACTAAGAAACAGTAGAGCTGATGCTGCAGCAAAGGATGCTCTTGAACAAACTGTAATACCCTCCAAGATTGCTAGCCTGTTATAAGGCAATGTATTCATCAATGTTGAATGGGATCAACAAACCATCAACTAGCAACATGATATTCAACCAGACATAAGTGGTAATATTATCAGTGCCAACTATCAAAGAAATGTTGTTTTAAGACGATGTCGTATCGGACATTCACATTTTACTCACTCACTTTTAAAGGGCGATGACGCTCCTTTCTGTATTCCTTGTGTGGATACTGTATTGATGCATGAAAGACATTTTAATGTTATCAAATTAAAACAACTTTTAACACAGGCTGCTTGCCATAACATTTTAACATTTTTAAAAGAAATTGGTCTTTATTGAAATATATAGCTTTTTAGCAAAATTATCAGTTTTAGCTTTGAGATATTTGACTGATATTTTAAATTGACATTGAGATCGTACGTTTAAATACTGTCCTTTTTAAGTGCACATGCAAAAATTCATTGTTTGAAACTTGCTGATGCGGCGTAAAGCACCATTCACTGTTCATTCATTCATTGTTCATTCATTCATTGGTTCGTCCATTCATTGGTTTATTCATTCACTAGTGAAGAAAGACGGGTAAAGTGAACACCGATCGATTAGGGGACACGTCTTCTTACAATAGTATTCCAATTATAGTAAACAGTTTCTTTAGAAGGTGTCCAAGACCACCCCAAAGGTGTTCGGTGCTCGGCAAATGACGACGCTGTAACCAGTACTTCCAGTTGATAACATTAACCATGGAGTGTCCCAGTGTAATGTGGGATCCAACTTGCAGTGATACGAAACGTAACCCCCTACATCATCAATGAGCCCTCAAGGGGTTCAGCTGCAGGGGTTATCACATGGTCCGTAGTTTTTATGCTAAAATGTATCGCAAGATGCGTTTACGGAAGGTTATATGAATACAGGCTTTGAAAATCATCTTGAGAGGGACAGTTGGCAGCAAAGAGGATTAAAAACACAGTAATAGGTAGGGTAATTTTATTTTTTTTATGAATTATGGCGCCAAGCCTTTGCGGTATTTAGAAGGTGAAACTAACACCAACAACGGTGAAGTCAAAGCACAAGAATATCCCCTAGCAAGATTATATTCATTAGATGTACATGTCACTGATGTGACCATTTTATTATCTGCCTAAATATATGTGTATGTGCTAATATGCTGACACTAACTCTTTCAGAAAACATAATTTGTTTGTTTGTTATTTAACGCCGCACTCAACAATATTCCAGCTTCATGGCGGCGAGAATAAATATTGAGAGAACGGAACAGTGACACTTACAAATCTGTAATTCTCTTTTTGTGATAGCATAACCTTGTTTCTAACGTTCAGTATTTGACACAGGAATGATTCACAGTAGATAAGAATAAACTCATACTATGCTATACATTAAATAATATTCACTCTGATTTGACCAGTAAGTGATTACTATCAAAGAAAAATTAGGTTTTTGGTCTGTCATATTGTAGTCTATTAATACAATTAGTGTATAGTAATGAAACACATTTCCAATTATTACTTTACATCCTCTCTGTTTCATACAGCTCCATGACACCATGACAATGATCATTTGAGAACCTAACAGCTGCTCTCCCTGTTTTTTTTATGATGATTGATGTGGTCAGGTGCGTCTCTCCCTTCATAACTACATTTCGTGTCACTATACAAAGTCACATCAGGGATCTGAGACGTTTTCAAATGAGATCAGTATGATACATATACTCATGGTGCAAATGGTTGTCACCCAAAACGAAACAAGTGTAGAAGTGAGCACAGATCACATACCCCTGCTTCCCACTTTGGGACATGACTGTAATTTTTTTGAACAATTCAGTCCTTAGTGAGCACAATGACACATGTCATATCTGGACTGGAGCAAGCAAGCACAGTTGGTACGGGGTATTGAGGTATGTTTGCCCCATAGCCTACCATTGGCGTAAAACTCATGTTTCATAGTGCACAGAGAAAACTTCGACATAGGTGATTACGACATCAGCCAATTGTGCCACAACTGTAAATGCATCTCTGTCGAACACCTGTCTGCTGAGCCACATAGCATCAATGCAGACAGAGTGGCCTGTGCAAACGGGTGTGCGTAAAGGCCATGCACCTTTCCCAGGTTGCCTTTTGGCATGGAAGTTATAGAAAAGAAAAACAAAGGCAAAGTATATGCAAAATACTATATGATATAATGTAGTAAAATTTAGTGCGAGCTGATTTCCTCTCCCATATTGACGCGTGAAGGTCCGGGTTAGAAAGGGCCTTCTGTAACCCATGCTTGTCGTAAGAGGCGATCGCGACTAACGGGATCGGATGGTCAGGCTCGCTGTGGTGTAAATCGCAGTTGAGCCATACACACCCACTGACACTTTCTCGTGTATTGGTCAGGTGAGAGTGGTCACACTTGGTGACTGTACACAGCTACCAATCAATTTAACGAGGGAAGATAGGGCTTTCTAACGAACAGAAATGTAAAGGTTTCATGGAATTATTTTATTATAAAATGCATGTATGTATATAAAAAATAAACCAAAAAATGAAAAAAAATGCTTTACCGGACTGAAATTGGTGCCCTTATATAGCACATGCAATAACGAAAGAGGAACACTTGATGTTTTTATCAATTTCCATTTGGTTATGGAGTTACATACAAATTAGAATTGTATTTGAAATTATTTCATGCCATAAATGAACACTCAAATGCCAGAGATACAGCATGGTGTAAAATGATTATAAGTCAAGTTGTGTATGAGTTAGGGCTTTCAAATTTTCTGTCAGCCTTACATATTGTCTGGGCTTAGTATTGATGAAGTTTTACCTAATTTGCAGACTTTTTGGTGCCCTGATAGGCCTCAGACCAGAGTTACCCCCCTTTAGTTTTACCATGACCCGGAAGGAAAATAGGAGAATACAGTCCCTTGTTTAAATGGGCTGTTCTGTGTGTGCTATTTTTTCAGGATGACTTGTGATTGCTTAAATGAAAGGTAAGACATTGTACTTTATTGCAAAATGTTTGGGTCCATAATTTACACATGGTATTGACACCAGCCTTCCATGATTTGACCCCTAGTTCAAGGCTATTTAGTGTGTTTCGGCTCGAAACTTCCGGTGACCATTGTTNACAGTGGATACAGCAAAATTGACATGGTCGGTCCAGGCACATATTTTGCCGGTTAAGTCACAAGTGGCAGGATGGTCAGGAGGCAACAGGAGAACAGCCTACGGCCGATATTCATTATGGTGGACTGGCATGTCACTGTACATAGCAAAGAAGGAAAATAATTGTGGTCTGAGGCCTGTTAGTGCTGGATGGAGTTGGTTGTCCTTCCATACCGACCTTGACCTGTCACGTGCGGAAGATACGGAAATGCATAATTCATCTTGGGTATCGATCAATCAGGGACTTTAGCAGAGCTTTGCTTCCCCTAGCATAGCGCTACTTGTACAACAAGATGCTGGTGGATACCGACTCATGCAAGTCTATGTCTTAGAAGACTGGAGGTAAATACATTTACTTTTTAAACATGTACTTGATCTCAGTAAATATCAAAACCACCGTTAAGATTACTTACCGGATTTTATCCAAAGGGAGATTACTCCAATGCTGTTGGAAAATATAGAAGTTAAACTTCGAAGCGGAATAACTAAAATTACAACTTAAATCTATAAATATTGTAAAGATATTGCCCCATGATATTGTTATAATTTCAATCTAAAATTTAGATCTTTTAGGATTTACAAACGTATTGGGATGTTTAGATGGCACGTTTATACGGATCATTGCCCCCAGTGAAGATGAAGGAGACTGTCAACAGAAAAGGGTTTCAGTCACTTAATGTTCTGGTGAAGTCAAATTCTTCAAATTAAATATGTTTTCCATACTTCAAATTGTTCGTGTTTTCCGGAATATTTTCAGAACTTTATATTAAATATAAAAAGTAATAAATTTGTATTACAATTAATGAATGATTATCATGTATTTTTCCCACCATAATAAATAAAAAGTATTTTTGTTTTGTAAAAACTATTTCGTACTTTAGTTTGACTACATGTTATTGTTGACTATATGTTATTGAGTTAACATTATACACAAATATTACTAATACTCAACAAATTATTTTCTTGTGGCAGATGATCTGTGATGCACAGTTTAAAGTTACTAACTGTTTGGCTAAATGGCCATGAGCTTGCTTGACATTCGCATTTGCCGGGACAGTCAAATCAGTGTGCCATTCGGAAAAGGTATGTATTACTTTTTCTTCATGATAATTACATTGATACTTTTATTACTTTTCTTTGACCTTAAAATTGTTAATTAATATTTGGACTGGAGGTTTATGTCAAACTTAAAACTGTTAATTGCTATTACAAATCATATAAATATATAAAAACATTTCGTGATACTATTAATCATGTCAGTGCAGGATATTGCAATGCATATTGTATCATCACATATCTAGTATTAAGAGCGATGAGAATAAATTGAATATTTTCATTTGATTATCATTGTGAATGTAGTCATAAGAAAATACTTTTCAACAGTCCATTGTAGATAAATTTTCCAGCCTATGAAGTAATCAAATTGACATCATTTCCCAATAACAAGCAAAACATACTTGTTAACTGTTAATTCTTTTCAGGTACTTACTTCTGGGAAACTTGGAATACCCGTGCAAGCAACCTATCACCAGCAAGCAGGGCTCAAGAGGGATTCAAGAGAAGTCAAACAAATACAAGGGTTCTTATTGATCAATGTTTTGGAACCCATAAGAGAAGATTTTCTTGTCTGCATAGCAGTTTGCTCATATCACCCAAGCGTGAATGTAATGTAATTGTCACAAATGTAATCTTATATAATACCGGCATTGACTTCAGTTCCATTCGAGAAAACGGGGCCAAGTCTCTCCTTGGTTATGACCTGTGATTTGTCATGACCATACCCTTGTTCTCGGGTGTCACGTCCACGACCTACATCATTCTGGGCTCAATACATAGTGTAAATACAGTGAAGATGTATATAACAATGACAATTAACATTTAATAATTGTTTTTTCAAAGGAAAGAGAATTGTTCTCAAAATTTTGAGTAATATGAATTGTAAACAGATAGCTTTGGCTTGTTTGTCTACAACTGCTAACATCTGAGAAGGTGGTGTGCATACTGCTAGGATACATGCAGATAACAAAAGTAACGTACGTACGTGGTATGGTGATCTATGGCCTGTTTTTATGTTTGTGTATTGTCTTCGTAAACTAAGAGTTTTAAATTTACATACTAGTTTTAGACACCATCTCTGATATTTTAGTTATTTTACAGTTCTTCGATGACTGGCTATTTAACAACGTGTATTTATAGTTTATGCATAACCTGTATCGTCACTATATGGCTGAAAAATTGCCGAGGTGACCTATTTTGTAACACACGAAAATCACCATTTTGGTTGAAATTTTCAGAATTTGATCACATTACTATATTAAACATCTTTGTGAATTATGTTTAAAATATGTACCATAATTTTTATGACACGCCTATGTTTCCCCAAGAATAATGGGAGGTAGATAAGCGACGATCTTCATTCGTTTGCATAGTAAAGTACTGTTACTTTGAAACCAGATTTTTAATAACCGCAATGACGTGGCATATAATAAAGTATTTGTACACATAAACAAGTCAGTCATCTAATATTTTCCGTTATTAAAAGTACGTAAAATTCTAATTTACGATAAAAATGTTAATCTAAACTTGAACGATATTTCATCATTCAGAAGTCGTTCTTGGCAATTATGTTCCTCTCTACCGCTAGATGGTGTGTTGTTGCTAGGGTGTAGCTGGAGAAGCTAATCTGCGAAAATGGTGGATGCGAAAAGGAACTGTCTGCTCCGTTGCACGGTTGGTCTAATAACAGGTGGTACTTACGGACTCAATAAAGCATATCCCAAAGAAAATGCTTTAGAAACATTAGGTTCAGGTTGCCGGGATCTTTCACTGCATCTTCATGAGGTGAATATGATTGGATGTCGGCAGAGGATACACGCCCTTGCATCCGACAGCGAGGGAAGTTTGATTTCCTCCCGACTCGGCCTTTTCAGGTACGTTTGCAGAAATTACACCGGTAAGACAATATATTAAAGAATTAAAGATGAAACATTGCATACATTTATATAGACAGATCTACACTATCCGAAATTGTGTATCACTCTATGATAACTAGTCTAACAGTTACACCAACAGGGATCCATATTGCGATTGAATCAGACATGGTCGCATTTACGAGTAAAATTTATAAGTATGCAACCAAATATTTCAAACCAATGAGCATTTGGCGAACGTTAATGAAGATCTAGCTGTTACTCTAGTTTGTATTTTATTTTTATCAGTTACATGTCGTAATTTGACCAAATGTAAGCACTTGAAGGCTGTTCCGTTCACCTCCCTCTCAACACAGTTACGATGAGTGTCCGCAACTTTCCTTTGATTCCAATGAAACATCAAGCCAATGACATCCATGCAATTTTTTACACATTATCTCTTAATTAAGCATTTTAACTCCCGATCTTATTTTCTTATTCTTTGTCAAGGACGTGCATCCTTAAATAAATATTCTTGAACCAACTAGAGAAAGGCTTGACTGTATTGAATTTTCCATCACAATGGACAAATATTTCGATGTAAAAACGATGAAAGATCTTTTTGAAAATGGTCATGTTTTTAAAAGAAAATTGAATTAGTTTATAAATTTTGATGTATTGTTATTAGCATATAAATTTCAATTTGTGAGAATGAATACATAGCTTTGAATGTTAATGGTTATACCTTCAAAGGGGTTAGAAGTAGCGTAAAATTATTGCCCCCCGAATAGGGTATGTAAGTTTCCATTTCATTCACAATATTTTCATTGTCCGTCATTCTATCGTAGTATATATATGTTCTTTTAATGTATGGCTAAAATATGCAAAAATCACCAACATCTGAAGGAAATCCAACTAGGGTCCATGTAGGTAGCAAAGGTACTATAAGTCCCCATGGTCCCTAGTATTCAGTTGTTGGTGACCCATAACCCGGTTTTTTATATTGTATTGTCCTATATTGTAATAATTGTTTTAATGCTTACATGCTGGTGTTAAATTTCTATCTGCTTTTTCAGAACAATTCAGTTTGTTTTGAACATATTTGCACGGAAGAGCGACAAACTTGAGTCCAGTAGAGTTCTGCGAACGGGATGGACCTGGTTGAAACTGTTTACAAACGTATTGCGACTGATGCCGGACTGCACTACGTCCGCACACGTACCCAGTAGGATTGAAGCGCCGCGACTCCGTTCATAGTATGTCAATTCCATTCTTAGTATGGCAATCTCATTTTAAGTACGTTATCACTCTGTCCCATTTTTGAACGTTCGACATGGGGAATTGACTTACTGAAGTCCTCTGAAAATCACCAACAAACATTGACACAATTGGGGGACAATCTATATGTTCAAGAAACACATCTTGTGGCCAGTTTGTGCATGTACCAGATGACACAAGATATTGATTGAAAACACAGTCTAAAAACATCACATTGAGCGAGTAAACTACCAAGTGCATGTTTGGAAACAGTCTCTGCAACCAATCATTAACATTATTTTACCAGTTAACCATTGTTCGAGCATTTGTGATGGTCAGCTTATCACTATTTTGATGCCGAGAGATCCTGCTCCCCGTGGATTGGTTAAACTGACATAGTGTAAATGCAAAAAGCCAGCAGAAAGCATGTTATAGTGTCTTTTTGTATGGCAGGTGACACCTTTGACAACTTTGGATGTGAATGGAAACATTCGGTTTTCATTTTTATGGAAATTTTAAATGCTGAGAAGGCAAAACAAAATGGCGGCCATTTTGATTTTTTTCAAAACAAAATTATGTCAAACATTTTCTACATCTTTTATCAGTACACAGACAGTGATCAGAATGATAGTATTAAAACTACCAATGATTAACTTTGAGGTGTTGTCGGGCAGCAAACCAAATGTGACGAAATGCTCGCAGACCCCCACCACATATAATGGCCTGTAAAAAAACCTGATACCACAATCTGAGAGTATTACAGGCCTTTTCATGAGCCCAAGACAGCATACTAACTGAAAATAGTGTAAAACAAAATCAGTACTGGGGAGGCTACGAAATCCTATTTCTAGTCCCCTTTTGAGATTCTCCTCCTGGACTGAACTTCTTTATTGCAAGTATGTGACATTTCAATACAGGTTCATGTATCGTTGTCAAGCAAGAATGTGAGAATTTGTTAATAAAATTTTGGTCAGTGAGATTTAGTGTTTCCTTAGCTAATAACGATCAGATATATAAAAAATGAAGCAAAAACGAAAATTAACTGAGTACCCTTGAATGATAGGTATGCAGAGTTAAGTATTATGGTCCAATTAGTATTTCTTTATTTCTCACAGGTACGACCCTTCTATGACAGTCTGCCCTTATCATCAGTACAGACTTGGCATTGATTGAGACCCTCCAGGAAATGTGTTTTCCCCTCCGTCAAGGATCACAGCTGCCTTATAAATGGATGTATGTAGACATGAGTGAGACCATAATGAAAAAAATGGAGTCCTTGTGCCTGCAGGTTCTTTTAAATGTACTAGCCACATAAAGAAACTGTGCATTGACAAAATATCCCAGTTCATAAGTCCGATAACAATGTCAAAGGTACATATAAACTTTAATGGAGGGATCATGAGACCATAACAAGTC
>VKKT01003078.1:38220-51038 GCA_008038995.1 Haliotis laevigata | reverse complement strand
AATCAGTTTATAAATATTCCGCCAATTATAATATATACTGATGTTATGCAGTGTCAGATGAAGTTTTTCTCACCCAGTTCGTGTTCGCGTTTCCAGATAATACCCTCAAAGTGAACTGATATACATATGTTCTACGTAGCTCAGTGCAAATTCAGACAACACCTTTCAACACAACGATTATGCATTAGTATTGTGGCATCTCCGCCACATGTCCATGTTAAAGTGCTTAATATCACCAATACCGCGACAAGAATAAAGTCAAACTCCAGTTTTCGACACCATCTCTTAATTTCTATAGAGGGAAGTAACTCTCATCGGTACGTAAGCATTATCGGTAAAAGGCCTATGGGATTATCTCCCCTAGACTGTTACCTTGATTACCAATAACCTACTAATAATACATCTTGTTGAAATCCATTTCAAGTATACCTAATCTCGCGGTAAGTACATAGTGATGAAGACGTGATTGGTGATGTAATGTGACTCCAGAGGACTCTATTTCAGACACCCTATTCATTTGTAGATACTCAAAAAGAATGAATGGTTGTACAATAAATGTACATTAATTGTCCTTAAGACTAAAAGTTTAATTACTTTCTGTACATAAATAACATATAACCCTTGCATAAGGGTTACGTTCTTAATGCACACACATTGTGCCTCAGATACTTCTGAAGTTGACCACTGTTATTTCAAGAGTAATAGATTAAATATTCTTCTATGTTCTATACCAGGAATAAGGTTACTGTTTTATTGTTTGGGTTTTCGGAAAGATTTCGGTATGCAGTCGATGTATTCCACGGTTATGCATAATATAGCTAGGCAATAAACAAATGAATTCAATATTGAAGTATTTGAAGTAGGCTGACTTTGTGGCAGACCCGGCAGGCTGGAAAAGCTTTCTGTTCACGTTTTCCATCCACCCAAATAATCATGTGATATACTATGAAAGGTGATTAGGTAGATGGTAGGCGAATATTTACTAGTCCCGATCGACAGAAACTCACACTTATTTTCTTTCGGTTTGCAACAACAAAAATAACCCAAAAATAATTTCACATTCATAAATTACATGTTACGTATAATAGACTATCGTTTTATTATATTTATTTTTATCATATATTATTATGCATTTATTTTATTTATTTCTAACAGAAACATACATTGCACATTGTTATCGTCAGTATGAAACGAGTGCTATAGAACATCATATCAGTTATTTTTCTTTCAGTAATAATTATAAAATTATACTTCTGTGTTAAGGGGTAAATTCCAATCTCTGTTACAGTACAGGGTAAACGTTTGTTACCTGGCAAGACAGATTCACAGATAATGACATTTTAGGTCATGAAGAATTTGCCACATTTTTACTGCAATGGAAAATGCCCTTTGCTGAATACCAATACATATTTCTGTGATAGCTACTAAAGGATTCACACTGTAACAATTACAGAAAAGTCCTTGCAGTACTGACAGAGAGAAAGTTTCAACTTTTAGAGCAAGTTATAGTCTACTTATTAGTTCACATTCATCCATAAACTAAGCTTTAACAGACTTGGGTACCTCAACTAGCAGTTATATTTCCATACGATTATGAAGTCTCCCGATTGGCAAGATAAAGGGCAGTTATGGTGAAGACAATATTGTGTTACATGAAAGGCTTTTTGATGTTAGTTTTCTATGATCAACAACAATCCAAATTTGTCAGGTTGAGTATTAATGTCGTGGAAACATTCAGTTAAAATGTTTTGGTACACTTATGTCATTGACGATTTGACAATCTTGTGGAACAATTTAGAAAATGTCAGAAAACATATGGCCTATGATTAGTAGAACACAATGTCTTAACTGAAAGTACAAATCTTAAACCATAAACTGGAATGCAACACGTTAAGCATCATGCTATTTAAAGAAAGTGTGTTCCCGTCCGTTGACATTTAATTTCTCTATATTGGATTTTAAGTGTAGACGGAACATTATTTTAAATCACTAAATGATCATAGAATCATAGAATCCTATGTTGCTTGGAATGATTGAATGTAAACTGTCCCGGTAGTTTCAGCTTTTGGCTAGTCAAAGTTGTCCAATCTTTTCCAGGAAAGACTTTTACTGCAATGACAAATCATTACATATGAAATACATTGACTAACAATTGAACCATTCCTAAAACAGTTAATGAATTGGCACATCAACTGTAAACGTGAGAGAGACAGTTTGCCTCTGTTCCAGTAAATCAAAGCATTATAGGAAAGACATGGAATGAAAATACTCAAGCTTTTTGTATACCTTTTCTGTTAGCTAAATGATTCAGAACAAACTGAAAAAAGTAAGGACATTGTCATATATATTCTTATTCAGAAACTGTGTAAACGAGATTCAAATTACACATTGTATATCCCACATCCATCTATATTTATAGTTATCAAATGTCAATAACTCAGATTTGAGTACGAATGAAGTGGGACAACAAAAAATTACATTTTTGTACAGTAACATTTAGTATAAATCCATACAAGTTGGCTTGACTTATGTAAAATTAAAAGTGCCGGAAACGTTCTCCCGTTCAGGTTTTGGATACAAACCAGTCTAAGTAAACTTAATCTCAGTACTATTCGTTACACTCCTCTACTCAGTATAGTAGGGTAACGAATAATACTGAGGCTAAGTTTACTTAGACTGGGATACAAACAAATCTCGCGTGATTAGCTGTGAATGTTGGTTACCTGGCAACACTGATCTCTGTCAGCCATCTTTGTTCATTGTGAACGGATATCTCTGATAGCTTTTGCGTTGCAAAATACTGCGATTTTACTGATTTCAAGCATATTTATTTGCTGCTGCTGTCTTGCTTTCCCCATGTTCTCGTCTGTCTCAGGTATTTCCTTTCTCACTTTAGTTCACCTTCGTTTTTGCCTTTACTCTGTCCTTTTTCTCTTATTTGCTCCAGTAAACCATCAATAAAGGTATATACACAACTTCACAAGCCTTGGGAGGCTTGTAATGATCTTCATTCTCATTTGGATATGTTTTCCGACATTTCTCTTCAGCATACATTATTCTAAAACAAACCACGATTTATTTCAGATGAATAAAATATAGTTGTTTGAGTCTTTACTACCCCTAGATGACACAACATACGTCTCTCCTCATCAGCCCTCACTTTAAAGTCTAATAAAAATTAAAACAAATCACGCACACAATTTTGCAGTTGGAAATTTCATGTGTCATTTCAGGCAAAGTACGTTATTGAAAAGTATATCAGAATTGAAAATTAGGCACATCGCTAGTTTGCAAAGCCAAGGGAAAATCGAATTTAAAAATAGCATATTTGCGATTATTGGATTTGTGATGTTAACCGGAGAGGTCGCACAGTATCTTAGAATCGTTTAGAATGTTTTCGATGAGGCCGATGTGAACGTTTTCAAGATACAGGGAAGTCTTCACCAAATCACGCGTACGTTTCACGTACATACTCAAATGACATAACCATGAATTCTTTATTCATTTTAGAATCAAATGATAAATGATCTCTGTCACCATGCAATACAGGGTTACGTGTGAAAACTGCTCGCTCGTGAAACTACACTCATTGGAAATACATTTGCTGAATGTTTTAGGATATGCGTGGGAAAATAGACGCATTACAACGATCACAACAAAAATAGTTTAAAAGTTTCCACCCTGTGTGACACCATGACTGACGCATGATCACGCATCAGCATTTATGATTATTCTTCATGGTTACAATGGAAACCACACAAACAAAACAATACGCATATTATCAACGAAAGTCCCCTCGTAATCGGATGTAACCATTTTGTAAAACTCTTGCACGGGTAGTAGTGTCATATGTCAACATTGTAGTACATATTTGGTAATTTCCTTGAGGTCAAGGTCGGTTGAATAGGAGTAATCAAAGCAATCCTGCTGCTTACAGTTTCAATATAATGATGTAGTTCTTTTCTATATATTCTCGCGCAGCACCTTTCATATTTATCATTGTTCAGTGTCAGTTTGGTACTGCAGTAGATCTAACATGTTATATTTGGGGTTAACTGCAGTAGCATTGTGTAATCGTGCAGTAGATCTAGCCCACAAAAATTATGAACCTAATCTCCTGTTCTATGTATGTATGTATGTATGTTGGTAAAGTTAACAATTTTAACATACATGTGGTGTAAGGTTCTGTGAGATGTTAATTGAAGGCCWGTTAGCATTTTGCTATTTACAAGTCTGCACCAAAAACTATATTGGTACAATTGTTTAGTATATGCAGCTTCGGAGGAAATCACACCTCTCCTTAATTGCATCATGCTCTCTGTCCGTACACTATATTCTGGTTCATCTTCAAGTTGTTCAGGTAAACCGCCACGTAGAAAGGACAAGGAGACATCACCGTCTGTAGATATTCTGACAAATATGGTAAACACGTAATTCAAATATTTTATCAATCAGATTTTTTTTCCACAGGATTCTAATGAGATGACATAAAGACGTCACCATACAACATCATTCGCTATTGTTCCACAAATACATTCTTTTAATTCAGTTAAGGTCTTACGGACATTATTTAAATGATTAACTTCTTTTTTGGTTTCTTGAAACAACCTCATATTCCGTTTATCAAATTGACATTTTTCATACTGTGAACGAAAATTAGGTGAGATATATATTATAAATTCAATGTTGTCTTGAAAGAAAAATGCCATGACGTCAAACAGTCATTACAAATTTAGAAAGCAGTTACATTTAATGATAAGGCTGGTGCATCAAACTAGTGCAGCATCACACAAATAACATGTACAAACTCTTGTAACTGTAGACTTGTCAGGACATGTCAGATAAAGCCATCCTGTTTCCTGTTACTGGCACAAAACACCTGCTCTCTATTGGTAAAACATTAGGGATTTTCATCTGTATGCACGTATTAATATTTGGAAAAGAGTGATTTTAACAACGATTTTTTATGGCTGTGAACTACTACCCACTTCCATGGAATTAACTAAAAGCTCACAGCGCTACTTTGCCAGGATTATACAGGGTTTTAACTTTTGATAAACGCTCTCCTACTGAAGTTACCATTGCTGATCTAAGCATGGCTGGCTGTATAGATAAATGCAGACTACAGCTGCTTGGGCTTCTGTAACATGTCATGTGTCCCAACCTGTAAAACCATCTTCTGTGCATCTACGCCTGTCTGTTATTATCATACCAATAACTTAGACAGCTTATGTGGAGTGCTGCTGTCAACAGCTAAGAAATATAACCTACTTCATCATATATTTCACTACACAGGAGAATTCATAAGTAGAGGAAGATTGTAGTAAATGAAATAAGTACCCACGAGGAAGAAGTATGGAAATATAAAGAGCTGACCTGTCTCGATATTCTAAAATCCATACAATACTTTCACCTCATGTGTTATACAGCATGGCATTCTTATATCCAGGATTGACAGAAGAATTGCAGTATGTAATAAGGATTGGATCCTGAAGCAAAATATCAAAATAATGTGCAAGATGTAATACCTTTGCTATTGATAACTATCACCATGTCATCCTAAACTGCGGATATGTATTTGCACAGAGAGATGTATTTTTTTCAACTCCAATCGATAATCTTGATGTTGAAATGTACAAATTGTATGTCAAAGTAGAGATGATGGAAGAACATGACATGCTAGCATTCTTTTGGGGCCCAGTAACAATGATATTGATGAAATAACTAGACACTTTACTATTTTGAATTCTCAAAGTATTTGTATAAACTAAAGGATATCCTCAAAAACTTGTGGTAATAATCTTACCAATACCTCACTGTTAGTAACCTGTATATCTTAGGGGAAATGTTTCCATGTTCGATATATGTTTTTGTGTATGTTGAGTATTCTGTTACTTAATTTAAATTATATAATTACATAAGCATGATGTTTTAAGGATCTCCAGACCTGGCTGGAGGAAATAAAGACCTTAATATATGTATCAATTCATTCTGCCTTGATAATGATGTAAGAATAACGATCTTAACGCCACTGTATGGCATCCAAATGTAATCGGGCACTCTTATGACCAAGGCTGTTTAAAGAAAACTAACACTTGTTTTTTGTACATATCTGAATTGTCAACATAATCACTATATATAGGCTATACATATATCGTTTCAATTTACAAGAATACAATTAAACCAGCCACGCTGACAATCAATACTATTATACACATATATGATATTTGTTGTAATATGGGTCAGATGGCCTTGAAAAAACTGAATCTGAACCTGAATCTCTACCATCTTTTCTTTAAGATGCTGGGTCCCGATCCACAAAACGTTCGTAGTGTTACGACATTCGTAAGCCTATGATAAACTACAGAATTACGACAGGTCGTACGAACGCTTTGTAGAGCTTGACCCGGCATGCAAAGTAATAAAAAAGTACCGGCATATGTCTACACCTTTGTACTAGTTGTGTATAACTGATGTGGTAGCACAACCTGTACAAAATACATATTTTCGTTTCCCAGGATACCTTCGCAGAGTGACTAAGAGTCATTACATAAAGGGGCACCCCTAAATGACCAGACATTCCACTGACCCATAGTGTGCTAATAGCATTTGACAAACAGAGTCACATGAATCAAATTGAACACATGAATATATTTGTCTTCAGTTCGAAAACAAACATGATAGAGGAATTATAATGTAACCATGATCAAGTGGGATAATACACCAATCGGAAAATATCTACAGATCATTATTTAAAAATCTAACCAATATCTGTCAAGTGGCATCGTGTCTTTCAAGATCAATTTACTTCCAGATTATGAAGACGTTTATAATATTTACAATATGTGTTTTCTTAGATAATTTTGCGGTTAACATTTTTAAAAGCGGTAAGCATTTTTATTCAGCAATTATGTGACTTTCAGACCCTAGATTGGGGCACCATTAACCCACGAGGACCATGTCCATATCGATATTTATTATATACTATTCGGTTTGGAGTATATTGTTTGCTAATCTGAACTATAACAGAATAATGCTATCCCCTTTCATGTGTTATTGGGAACGCTGAAAAAATCTGTGAACTATTTTGAGTTTATGAATAGGTAGCTATGTCTACACAATTGCTCAGTTAATCGATTGGGAAAAGGTCCCTTTGATTGCAATTTGAAGACATCCTAAAAACTAAATACTGCTTCAAACCTCTCTTGTGATATGCACACTTCAGTAAATATTGAGAAAAGTTATAATACCATAAAAAGAAGATGTAACCCAGAAGAATCTATATGTTCATCATATAGCATATAATATCATCGTTATACCTAAGGGACACTGGGGTGTTCATAGCACATGACAGTAGTCAAGTGATGACATGGACCCTGCATCTTGGACTGTAGGCAAGTCTGATTTCACTTTACCAAGATGTGAGATTCGCTGAATTCATTAACAACATTTGCACAGCAGGCATTTACAATGAAACAAACGGTACAACAATATCACCAAAAGTTCAGTAAATAGTATATTTTGGACATATACACTTCATTGTTCAAATTAATAAGGGTTCGTGTTATCATCATTTCGAATTTTCGAAGCTGATTCAGATTTAAGAGTTACCACTGGGTATATGTAAAGCGGAAATGAAGTGGCCCTCATAAACACAAACGAACACGAAGTTACACTTGTTCTTTGAAGACAGAGTGTCCTTTTCACATACTGTTCATAGTGTTGATCTATCAACAAATGGACTTGATGAAATTCTGTTTATGAAAGTAGGGTAGACTTTGTGGTAGTTGTGTTATCAGTATCACTGTCATGTGGTTCCTTTGCATGAAACAGGTGGCATTATGTGTGCAACTGACCTCTGTTAGTTCAAGAAAGTTGAAGAAACATTAATCAAATATAAATATTCTTTTATGTTTATTTAATAAGAAAGTGTTTTTTTTTTCGGGAAGTCAAGGTTTTCAATTGGTTTAGATAGTAAGGTTTCAGTCATACAAATGAACGCTGAAAAATATTACAGGTTAAGTGGTACCGGAAGTGCCGGGAAAATGTTCCCGTCCCCGTTTTACATCCAACCATTATCACGTGATATAATATGAAAGCTGTAACCTAGCAACACTGATCTCAGTCAGCCATCTTTGTTCATTGTGAACGGATACGGATACTGCTATCACACCACTTTTGCGTTGCAAAGTACTGCGATTTCACTGATTTCAAGCACATTTATTTGCTGCTTTTGCTTTCACTATGTTGTCGTCTGTCTCAGGTATTTCCATCTTTCTTTCTTTCTTTAATTCACTCACCCTCATTTTCTTTATCATCTCTTTGCCTTCGCCTTGACTTCAGTCTGTCCCTTTCCTCTTCATTTGTCAAGTCAACCTTCAATAAAGATAGGTAAGCAAAGGGAGACCTATGCTGATAGTCTACAATCTCAACTGTATGTGGCGCTTGTCCTCCACGTCCTGGTGTAATATTGACTCAAACAGTGTAACAAACGTTGTTATCAAACACAAAATAGCACAACAGCGAGTCTTTCAACATTTATCTGAGGATATATTAGAAACACTCTGAATATGTGATAGGGTATGAAACCATTTACTTTACATATGAAATGGTCCCAATGTGTTAACTTGGTATAAATTTGAAAACGTATGCAAGGTCTTCAGTGTTGAAAACATGGCATTTGGTAAAAAATACATTGAGATGGAACCTAAGACTCAAATACACTCCACTAGGGGTTAATATACTGAGGATACCATGGATACTTGTTATAGAAAGGAAGGACTGATAGTATTTAGTGAAATAACTGGAAGTCATGAGGTAAAACGATGTCCGTGACACCTTTCTATAAATAATTTGGTCCTTACAAAATACCACCACTTTCAACTCATTCTTTGTTTTGTATATTTAGTTAATGCTTGGTTTTGTACATGATGCGTTTCAAGAAATAAAGAAATCCCTTGAAGGTAATGATCATTGCTTTCTATAATGTTGTAGTTGAGTCATGCATACCCTTGCTGGGGTTATATGGTTAAACAGAACGTTTCAAGTGTTACAACTCAGCAATGCAAGTTACCCTGAACCTGTTCGTGGTATCACTGGTGGTAACACAAGCCAGAACGACTGTTACACACCAAATCATTGCTAATACAACTAATATCCTACCAGAACCATACTTTTCAGTTTGGTTTAACAGTTAGACACATCGGTGCTAGTTCTTACTTATTGACATCACTGATAACTCATCCGTGTTGTCTTTGACAACTTTGGTCTCCTAGTTACATGAATTTTAACCAAGGCGGACACAAAAGCTAGATATATTACTGGACATTTCTCTTGTGAATGTTAGACAGAGAAACAATATAAATGTTACTTCTGGTTAAATGATATGGTTAATCTGATAGGGTGTAGGTATGAAGGATATCATCTTAAAGTCTTCCCATTTTGGGTAAAATCCATCGATTTCATAGTTAAAATGGGGAAGTTTGAGGAAATATATGTTATATGGAATTATTTCTATTCTGTGAACTACTGGTATCCTCGGGAATGGTATGAAAAGACAGATATTTATTTGGAAATTAGTTTCGTACAATCTAAGTTCTTGATACATCATTCAAGCACACAATAGTAAGCCTGTGCAGGTGAATCCAGGGAAAAGCTGTTTGGTCCAAATCCTGTGAGTAATTAGTTATCCACCATTTCGTTGAATTCAGTTTAGATTTTACAAGACCGAACCATAGTATACTGATAAGTAGAAATTACTGTATATATATGCTAAACGTGATCCTGCTCTTAAACTGTATGAGGCTAGAAGAGATACAAGTGGCATGAGGACAATCATTGTCACGATTAGGACTGCACAGTATTACCGGTTTATGGCAATACGCTTTTCAAACACTTTCAGTCACAACATTTTTGTTCTTCGTTATTCAATGACAAAACGGCATACTGTAATACTATAAATTGTATAAAAAAGAAATCCCCGACTTTGCAACCTAATTTTGAGATTGCTGTTACCATGTATGTTTAAGTACTTAGAATGTGGAAAATAGGATCGACATGTACAATTAGTSGCACTTACTGTCAAACACTTAAGCTCCCAATATATCGCGATATACGGGTATCTGGATCGCAATATACTAGTGTTGCAATACAATTTATTTGCCAGTACACAGCCCAAGTCACGATTGTATGTTTGGATGGGACGTTATACTATAGCCTTAAAGAGTTTGCATACATTCTTCAGATAGTTTGAACCATAAGGCATCCTGGTAATAATATTTTTCTGTCTAAAGTTGAAACAAACTGGCTATAAAGTGAAACTCAACAAACAAAATAGCACACAAGAAGAAATGCATTTGTATCTTTATTTCAACACATCTAAGATGAGGGGTTATAGAAAATCCATAAACTGTACAATCAAACATACAAAGTGTGACCTACACAAAGTGTGACATCTACAGTTTAACAAACTGTAGGCCTGGCATAATGTCTTTGTCATATTGACATAACGAAATGAAATCCCGTTGTATATTCAGATGCACCGATCGTCGTCAGTATACATAGCCCATGCTGGCAAGCTATTTGATTTTACATGAAGTATCTCCACACATGTGCATTTGATATCTAGTTTTCAATAGAGGCCTTACTGTTAGTCCTAAGAAAACTAGTGAGTGGGTTATTATTTAACGTCACATCTGCAATATTGCAGCCATATCGTGACGACCTAAGAAAACTAACTCAGTATTAAACAGACCTGTGAAGATCTGGGTTGGAATTGATATTCAGTAGCCCATGCTTGTCGTAAGAGGTGACTAACGGGACCGGGTGGTCAGGCTCGCTGACTTGGTTGACACATGTCATTGTATCCCAAAGGCGTAGAACGATGCTCATGCTGTTGATCATTGGATTGTCTGGTCAAGATTCCATTATTTACAGACCGCCTTCATATAGCTGGAGTATTGCTGAGTGCGGCGTAAAACAACAAGCAAACCAAACCAAAACTATTTTTCAAAAGCTATACCTTGCATATATAATTTTTGTGCTATTAATATACATCTAGCCGAGCTTACCTTTGCTCCCGGAATCAATCAGCTTCAGCAAATACTCTGTTTTGTTGATTAGTAGTCTGAACCAATCATATACTACCCATCAAAAGTTTAGATTCACCTAAAACACTCACTATATGTGCACTCACTATATATATGGTTACATCCAAGATGAATTTGTCCACTTTCTTTGGGGAACCAACTGCAAACTTTATGCAGATGAATTGTACGAGGATTATGCATCAAATTGCTTAAAAGCATGTACAAATATCGTTCATGTGAAAGGTGTAAAGTTTTGTAAAACATTCCCCAATTTTCACTGAGTTTCATCATTTACTGAATTCATGACAATAATCTTTTCAACGTTACGAATTTGTTTTACAATACATCAGTTCAAGTGTAAACAATACCTTTAAACAGTATGGAATATTTAGCAAAATTAAGCTTAGAACAGTTGACTGAAGTNAGTGGCTACATTTACACTAGTGAGTCTAAACTTTTGATGGGTAGTATAGAACACACAGATTTCATCTTTTCTCTCTGGTTTGGCTTTTCATATGAATCTACCTCTGTTTGCTTTTAACCTCTGGTTAATTGTTTATCTTCATTCAGTATACTATCTAATACTATCCATGGTTTTCAACTGTGAATGTACCGACACTTCGAACATGTTATTGGAACTAGAGATATTGAATCCAATACAAGATATCGATAAACAGGCACCGGCACCTAGACAGCCTACTTATGCAAGTAGCCATTTACTGCGAGAATATCCTTAAGACTTATCAAACAGCCAGCGCTTAGATTTTCATCCTTCTCAACCAGTGCGAATTTAAAGATTGAAATGAGATTTTAGAATTGGTCCCTGTTAGATGTCCCCTATCGCACTGCACTTAACAAATGTTCAGCTACTCCATCACACTTTATCACATGTAGTGTAGTACGACGGCGTTTTTCTCATGCCATAAAGCACTAAATTGTAAAATATAGGCTCGGTTAATTACTTGCCCTTTGAGTGTGCTACAAGTCTTCTGACTACCAAAGAGGACTTCCAAAATAATTTTACAATATTTCACTATTCATTCAAAACATATCCGTTCACGTAGCAAGATTGAATATTTGATTGAATATTTGAGGTATTACTCACCCTATACCTTATTCAGTTTCATAACCTATTCATACCCCTTATCAAAGAAGGTCGGGGATATATAGTTTCATCAAGGAATTCCATCTTGAAATCTATTGGTTGGATTGTTTTTAAATTTTCAAAAGGAAAAGTGCAACAATGATCGTTCATAATATCAATCGCTGTTTGCCCTGTGAAGATTTGATTTTTAGTAATTACCATCCGATCAGTCGTGATAAAGTTGGATCGCAGCTTTCAAAAATGAATACATTAATTAGGATTACAGAACTCCAGTTCCTGTTAGTTGAAGACCGAGGTGGCTCCCTGTCAAAGATTCAGATAGGCGTGCCATGAATCTAACATGCCTCCACTTTAGGTGCTAGCATGTCAAGAACTCAATAACTCAGACAACACGTACCCATTCATTCACTAGTTCCTGTCTCGTTGCTTTCAGGATGGACTGCTCCCGGTGTTGGGCCCCCGGTCCTCGCCAACGGAGCCCCCTTCACCCCCCCGGACAAGTCTCTGCCTATGGACCTGAGCTTCAAGCTGGGCGTCTACCCAAGCACCCCAAGCGATGTCTCTGTCTATAGGTACAAGCTGGGCGTCCCTTGTGGCCGTGTGTCATCCCGGGACCCTCGTCTGTT
>VKKT01003077.1:86014-100182 GCA_008038995.1 Haliotis laevigata | reverse complement strand
ATACGATCAACCAATCAACGTCGAGAATCACTAAATTGCACACTGTGCAAATATCAAATAGATATTACACGGGATCTCCTCACCCTTATGGGTAATAGAAAGTTATTTCCACCCCTGCACACAATGTCTTGTGAAAGAAACCATTATTTAATCTTGCACCAAAGAATAAGAAATTCACCAATATTATCCTTCAAATCAAAACTAATTCTAAACAGCTTATTACAACAGCTTATGAACAATTAGTGAATATTAGCTACTGCCTTCCCCTGTCCACCTTTGTTTTCTTATCACGCATGTTGTTTTCCACGAGTAGAATTACAGCTATCTTCTTCCTAGCTTCTATTCATCTGATGAAGAAGTAAGAACATTGTGTTCCTCATATTTTAGAAGTTGACATCAATACATCTCCCCTTTATGTGCTTCTATTTAAAAGTCATTCAAAGTCTTTACTTATTTAATAATTAATATGTTTGAAATACTATAATTGAATTAAATTAATCACACCAAAGGAAAGATAACTCCAAACTTGTGACCTAACGCAGAAGATTTAAAGTCTGATCACAAGACATTATTAAGAGTGGGCATGATTGTGATCTCATCATTTGTTATGTCAGAACTTACAACCAGTATGAGGTACCTGGGACCATTTCTACCCCAAAATCATCATGACGTCTAATTTGTGCACAGGACATTTAAAAATTCAATGGTTGTTCATTTTGAATGGTTGCATTTGAGAGCTATAATTCTGAAACAGTCGTCAGTGTCTCAATATTGCCATAAACTGACTGAAACGGAAACTCCTGAAACATTTCTGTCATGTTCAAGCAGGACTAGCTATATACTCTGTGGACTATTGAAATAAGGTAAAACCAAGTCATCTGGGTCCTGATCCACAGAACGTTTGTAGCACTACAACATTCTGAAGCCTATCGTACACTATAGAGTTACGACAGGTCGTAACAACATTACGTACGCTTTGCGGAACTGGAAAATAGACTGGTCATAAAAAAACACAAATGTCTAAAGTTGACAAGTTTTACCTAACATTTTAACAAAACAAATCGCCATAAGGCCAGACCAATTTTATTTCTTGTTTTACAGATCCGCTGGTCGTATTTTTTCAAGAATAAGAAAACAATAAAAGTTTATTTTCCCCGCTCAAAAAGTATAATCCTAATGTTTTATTGGTCAAAACTGTAAATTTACAAGAAAATATTTTTTTAGATTGTGTTTTACCCAAAATACATTTCATAAATTGACAAAAGTAAAATACTTTTAGTATTTATATATTTTTATTTTTTCCCTCCTGCCTTTAGGTTTTCTGAGGACAAAAATTTGTAAAACAAGAAATAAAATTGGTCTGGCCTAATAAGAAAATAACTGTCTACCATGTTTACCTCATCAAGCCTCTTAATGGCACACCTTGAACACCTCAGTAGGCCTTGATAGACAGTTCCGAACGCACCAGCACCAAGTTTATGTGAGGAACTGAATCCTTCCGTAGCCTCAAACAGTTCCTTATATTCAAAGAATGGCGTGCCTACAAGTGCAGCTGCATCATTGAAGCTCAAATTATCACTTTTCATGTAACTTTTTAAACTCTCAAATCCCTTCATTGGATCTGACTTCTCAATCGATGAAAAGTCAAAAGAAGAGGAGTCCGTGCTTTCAGATGCTTTCGAACTTTTGTTTTCTGTTGAGGAAGCAGATTCTTGAGGAACCCGTTTTCCAAACATTGAAGGTCCTGACGGGATGGAATTGGTACTTTTAGTGCCTGGAATCACTTTATCGTCATACTGTTTCTCCTTCTCGGAAACATCCACATGGATCTTGGATGACACTTTAGATTTAGTGGCTGTGCCTTTTAATTGGTTAAAGTTGATCTCATTGGAGTTGGAATCATCCACTTGCGGTTTCGGAGGTGGTGGCTTTGGAAGATCTGGAAAAGGATATACCGTAATTAAAACTTATAAATTAGGCAAAAACTAAATAAATATATTTCTGGTCCCTGTTGATATTATTTTCAAGTGTCTGCAGGAGTGTCATATTTTCCCCAGAGCAGATAACTCTAACCTCACTAATCTAATCTTTCCTGCAAGTATACTCTTTAAAAAGTAGGGGAACTTCATTATTAATTTACGATTGAAACAGTTGGGAGATATATCAGAGTCAATCAATGTTGATATGATAATAATGAATGTTTTGCACTTCCTTATGACCATAGTTGTTTGTACAGCACTTTCTTTCGCTCTTGAAAGATGATTGGTGTTTGGTGTAACATTTGCATGCGTAAGATTTTCATTTTCAAAAGAAAAACAAAACCAGCTAGAAACAAAGACTAACAAATGTCCGATGCAAAATGATTGTCAAAATTAATGGGCTACAGTGATTTATCGACCCTCTCAAAAAACGTCACATTGCATTGTGCACGTGCATCCCATGCATTGTGTTTAGGGGTGGTGATAAAGAGAAATGGTGGTACCTTCATAAGATGTCTGCCTTTGAAAAGTTTATTAATGCTTATATTTCCTATCCCAATTGAAAGTTCAGGTTCCCCTATTTTATTTTAAGAGTATACAAGCTGCACATAATGCACAAGACATGACCTGGCTGTGTGAGCTGGTTGTGTGATGACTGGGTGGGGGAGATTAGAAAGCCTGTCGGGAGTGTCAATTACAATTTTAACATCGCTCCACTGAAGCTGCAGACAGGGTATGCTATTCATGGAGACAAAGCTTTTCCTCTACACAAAATGTTTCAATTCAGGTTTGATCTAGACAGAAAATAGCAAAATGAATAGTGTCTGCAATGTGGACACATGATAATTGTCACACTTCTCTTCCAGAAACACCAGACTCTACTTCAACTCATTTTCAGAGACAAAGTCTAATCTTATATCAATGGAAACAGAAGAAATAATATTTCCTGAGCAAAAAACAGCAAAATGTTTTGTAAATGTATAGTTTTCATAGTTTTAGTGCATACAATCTGCTATAATCATGATGATATACAGTGAACCTATTGGAAACATACACATAGAATATTTCCAAATATCTTCATAAGACCTTTCATGTATCAAGTTTCTTCCAGTTTCCAAATCTAATCAGTATATAATTACAAGGAATTTCTAGATTCCTCTTGCTCTTTCTCTAGTTTGCTTGTTACTTCCAAGATTCAGGAAATGGGTACAATGTGTGAAGCCCCTTTCTGGTGTGAAGCCCCTTTCTGGTGTCCTCCATCATGATATTGTTGGAATATTGCTAAAAGCAGTATAAGACTAAACTCACTCACTAACTTGTATTCACTTACCATCTGTGTTGATGCAGGAAAGACTCGGGACTGGTCTGTTTGAAGGATGTTGTTCCTCAAAGTCGCTGTTAAAGGCCTTCTCTGGCTTGTTGGAGAGCTTGGGCTCTTTAGCAGTTGTAACTAAAACATATTTTTGTTAATCGTAAAGCACTGTAGGATGCTTCCTTACGGACATCAGTTTTTCAGCTAAGTATACGTTTACAGCAGATCTTTGCGTATCACCTACAAACTATGAGGTATGGCGGCCCATGGGTCAACTATGCTGCCGTTTACCATGAAGGGTTGCACCACCTTTGGAATGGCAGAAACCTAGGATTATGGGTTTGAATCCAACATTAAACCCAACAATCACAATCGCATGCTCACACCAAACAAACAGACTTAAAGTAATACAAAGTGTTAAAGGGATCTAAAAAATCGCTCTTGAAATTATGCATGCAAGCACTTGGTAATCTGTAGTGACATCGTACGAGCAATTACTGGCAGCTAGCCAAGTCACTGAATCTGAACACACAATCCAATATTACGACATGCAAAGAGGTTGAGATGACATGAAAACTCAGGAATTCGTGCGTCTGCTTCAGAATGGAAGCCATTTTGCAAAAATGAAATTGAAAGGACCAATCTGACTAAAATCAGATGTTTTACAACAAAACATTTTTTCTCTGTGTGATCATTGTGATAGACATGAAAGGTAGCGTCAAGTAAAAATGGAGGATGTATTGATCACCCAATCAAACTAAAGGATACATGATTTATCAGCCAATCAGGTGTCAGTACTCTTGACCACTTAATTACCACAGTAGACAAATATTCCTTCATTAGTAAATCCATTTAGGTGTTAATGCAAACAAACAGGTGCATCAAATAGCCACAACATAAAGTGTTGTCACTTTTATTTCCATTTGGAACTGCTCTTTTATGTTTCAATATTACACAAAATGAGATATGTCACTAGCATGGCTACATATACTTTTACATGCTTGTACCTTGAATTTTGATGTCTTAATATTGACGGTCTGCTTAAGAAATTCACCTAACTCAACCCTCATAGGTGGATTTATCAGACCGAACTTGCAGAAAGCAGGGACCTTATGATAAATTTATTACATCGTCTCATCAGAAAGAAAGCTTTTTTTTTAGACTGTGCCAGAACCTGTTCATTTTCTAGACTGGTCATAGTGAGGGACCCCACAGTTTGATTTGATTTGATTTTATTGTTGTTTAATGCTGAACTCAGCAACATTCAAGCTACATGACGGCTGTCTGTAAGCAATCAAGTCTGGGCTAGACAATCCAGTGATCAACAGCATGAGCATCAATCTACGCAATTGGGATACAATGACATGTGTCAACCTACCCTCACAGAGACTTTACAGGATGTAACACTAACAGAGACTTTACAGGATGTAAAACATTCAAAATTTTCACTTACCATAATTTTCCAGGATTTGCATCTCTCGAACTCGATTTAGGACCCTCAGTTTATTATGGAGGTCTTTGACTGTGGCATTACGGCTCCCCCAGTCCCACAGAAGAGCTTTGGTTGGGCTGCCGCTGTACTTCTGATACTCAAGCTCAAAATACTTGATCTTATCAAAGCTGTATCCTATCTCTCCAGCTGTAAGAAAAATTCAAAAGTGTCTAAGATGTCGCTTTCTGAGTTGTTGATCAGTTTTGTGAGGACAGGGTGGCCACGGGGTGTCTAAAGCTACAAATTTGCACTAATGAATTGAGGATTGGAATCTCATATTTCGTCCTTATTACTCACTGACCTGGGTTTAACAACACTTTGTACAGTATTCCAGTTATCTCACAGTATGTAGGTTTAACGAGAGCGGAAAAACCAAACTGATGCAGATTAGATGTACAGCACTTTGGTAAAACCTACAAGTAAAAGCAACGGGTATAGTGCTGCACATCAGGCTTTGAACCTATGTCCAGGTTCCAGGGGGGTCCAAGGGATGCAGCTACAGGCACACAGCGGCTCCTTAGACAAATATGCCACTAGTGCCCCATTACCCAGATAATGGTCCTGTGCATGGGTTTCAGTAAAGTGTTACACATCCAGGACCAGCATCGCCAACTTCAGAACTTCCTCCTAAACTGGGTAGCCTAGTGGTAAAAGCGTCTGCTCATCATGCCAAAGTCCTGAGTTCAATTCATCACACAGGTACAATGATACCACCATTCATGATACCACTTCTGTGATATTCCTGGAATATTGCTAAAAATGGCATAAAACCAAACTCATGATCTCTCTCTCTCGCTCCTTCTAAACTGGTGTGTAGTGTTATCTGACTGACCAAAACTTAAAGCCACGATGTGACCCACAATAACATACAAATGTGTTTTGAAACAATATTTGTTGCATTCCTGATGGTTTTAAAAGTGTCTTCAAACATAATACAAAATGTATTCAAAGGAGTCAGTAGAAAACAAAACCTTAAGTTACAAGAATCCTTAAGTGACTATTCTTAACCTGCTTTATAACAAACCCGTTGGCCTCATCATTTGTAAGTCACTGGCTATCTATTATACAAGTGTAGCTTAAAGCACAGAGCTATCATTCAAACTGTCAAATACCTGTCTAGAGTGTAGAATAATTGTCACATAATCGTCGAGCTTGGCATCTATTATATACATAGATGTCTTGCCTTTTATGATCGTCTAACAGTACATATACACTATAGTTATACGACGCCTGATTTATATATGATGAGTATTAAGCTAGATCCGTTGATGTCGCAGCTAGATTAAATATTTGGGATTGTACTTGAATAGGAACTTCCTATCGCTACCAACATACCAGATATCATGCGTGTACGGTACGCAGTTTCTACCAATCGTGTCAACGGAATCACCGCATTGGTTCGAGTGATGTACACAAGGACGTACACTGCTTCGAAACAATCTATCATGACGTGACACTCGTTGTCTTTGATTATTGTTGAGGCATTCGAAGACAACTTACCCAGATGCTCCCATGACTTGTCTGCATCCATTGACATGATAATTTCTCTTGTAACGCCATAGGGAATCTCGTAGAGATACTTCCCCTGCGCCATATCTATGGTGGCTTGACCCGTCCTTGACCTTGGATGAAAATAACACAAATTGTGAGTGGCTGGGGCTTCCCCGTGACGTCACAGAATGAATATTCATCGCGCTAACTTCCGGGTTCAACACACTGCTCTTTTCTTGAACAGAATAAGGATGGTTTTAATGTGCGTATATAAGACACGTTGGAAATCTGTATACTTCGCCGTTATGACAACGTACTCAATGAGCACTGTGTTTCAGCTATGATAACACTATAGCGAAGGAGGGCTTTGTTTAACGTGTCCCACGAAATGAAAATAGATATGAACAAGTCTATATGAGGTTGACCTAAAAACATCACTATCGCATGACAGATTTCTTTGAAAAGTGCACACTATACTAGGAAAAGGGGTTTGTTTTATTGCTTAAAAATCTAACCGCTTATTTGCTGTTATTTGCTGCTATGAAAGAAGTTGTAGTGTGCTGAACTCTGATTGTGATGTATATCCGATTCTGAGTTATAATCCATGATTTCAATACGTTTTACTTTTCATTAAAGTGCTTTCTAGGAACATCGTCAGTGTATTCAGCTGAACCGGCTCTGAGGAAAAGGAGTGGCGCGCTTTATGATTTGGAAATTCGCATTATTAAACAATCACGTTATTTAGTTGTAATATTGCACCATAATGGGCTGGTCGCATTGTGCTGTCACAGGTATTTCTCATTAAACTAGATCCCCTACAAAATTGCTCAATGTGAAAATGTTTTATCTCAAAATGCACGTGTGTGTGCGTGTGCGTGTGTCCGCAATAAAATAACATGTGCTGTTAGAACCATTTCCGATTCCTTCAGCAAGTAAAGACCATCAAACAAAAACAACTCTAACAATTTTAGAGAAACAATTCATTTCTCTACTGTAACGATTCCCGTTTTATCACTCAGCAAAGTAAACATACTTACAGCTGAGGCCACGGTGTGTGGTGTCAGAATAATATCAGTTTGTCCACGCACGTGCTTAATCGCGCCGAGCACGGCTTATATGAAAAGTCACTGGCATACATTAAATGTGCCACCTCATGAAAGGTGATCTGCCACGAAGTACCGGCTGAAGTGTTTGTTGTTGCTTTCATCAAGGATCTGGCGATATTAACATACATTGTAATTGTCAATAGGAAATTATCATTCTCGCGAAAGGATTACGTAACGAGGAATTTTGCTATACTTTATGGCGGAGCCACGATATACTATCATGTGTGATAGACGTGAGGACTAAATCGGCCAACCGCAATGGGAAGCTGATAACGTGTTCAGTCTGGCCCCGGGATTACATAAGTTAGAGTGAAAGGATTTCTAAGCCCCCGTGTGTATTTTTATCGCACGAGCGGATATCTCACGGAACAATCGTGAAAGTGTTGCAACTGACACTCTAATCTATATATAAATGTTACAAACAATCATTAGTTCACCGTGACGACCGTTGTGTCATGTAATGCAATGTCATGGAATGGTTCGATGACTGGATGGATGGATGGTTGATGGATGTGTGGAAGGATGGACGGACTGACGATCGAACGAACTAACGGACGAATGATTTAATGAAAAAGGAAAGAGAAGAAAAGAAATAATGACATGTACAGTAAATTACGGTTATAAAGAAATCGAAGGGACCAATCCTTTTTATTCCCTATAACTGTAGTTCGTTGCATGCATTTCCACTAAAACATAGAGGAAGTGGACCATACCTAACTGTTGGTAGATACATACAGATACTGTACACACTATGCTTAAACTTCCACATCCATAACACATCAACTCAATATCTGCACTTAGCGCTACTTCAGAAGAAATGAGTGAGTCTGTCAACCAGATCATATGCATTGTTAAATAGCCTATCTGTAAGTATGTGACACCGCCCTCGTATAGGGTAATAGAGAGTGTAAAGCTTTCGCTCAACCAGACGAACCCTGGCTCGATTCCCAACACTGGTGTACGCAGTGACGCTCATTATGTCCTGTTGTTTGTTTATCTGGTAGAAGGGACGTGTTGATTATCACATAATGAGTGAGTGAGTATAGTTTTACGCCGCTTTTAGCATTGTTCCAGCAATATCACAGCGGGGGACACCAGGAATGGGCTTCACACATTGTACCCATGTGGGAAATGGAACCCGGGTCTTCGGTGTGACGAGCGAACGCTGTAACCACTAGACTACCACTCCGCAACATAAAGACCAGTCAGTCAACTCTATTGTAGTTGTTAAACGCTGCACTCAACAACATTCCAGCTACATGACACCGGCGTGTAAACGAACGGGTCTAGACCAGACAATCCACTGATTGATATAATACGTTGTGGGATGACAACGGTACGATGTACAATCTGAAGGTCATCAAGACTCACAACCTTGTAGTCACCCCGTACACATGAGCTGAATATGTTAACGCTGCATCGGCGTTGATGCAGCCATAGAGCGACGAGACCGCATACAAGAATATGTTATTGTTGGCGTATTTTAACCCGACCTCCACGGTTTTGGTTGATGTACTACGAAGCCAGCTAGTTGCCAGTTTAAGTTAAAAGGCGAACTTTGCGGGAGGGAAACGAGTTGTGTTTCCACACCACGACTGTGGAATATATGAATTTATTTATAACAAAACGAGATGATATAAAACAATCTAACTAGCTATTCCAATTTAAGGCATCAGCTTCAGCTATAAAAAGTATTTTAGAGAGAAACATATATTCTGTAATAAAATATTCATAGACAGTATGTCGGTCAAGCGTTGGATGTCTACTCGATTTATGAAACGGCGCACGTGTTTCATTTAAAAGGGCAGAAAAGGGCTCTTATCATACCTTTTGTCATTCTCCAATCTGTCTATCAAGCCCATTCTGTCTCATAGCTCCTGAATCAAATCACTTCCTTCTTCAAAAATCACTTCCTTGTTCTTTAAGTAACACATACACTCCAAATATAAGCAAGTCTCGATTTTCCGCAGGTTCAAGAGAATGCTTTTTTAATTTAAATTAAGTTATTTATACATTTTCAGCGTTAGGCTACAAACAGGTCTAGATTTTCATCAGGTTCAGGTTCTGAATATCCAACCTCAATTAAACTTCTTTTCGTATTTAATGGAGTCATTTGTTTCTATCCAAATTATACATTTTCAGAGACCAAGCGTTAGATTCCGACTTTTACACCAACTGTCATACATGGACCAAACACTGCATCAGATCTAACACGTGACCTGAGCATAGCGGGCTGATCAGGGGATTCCCCTAGAATTTCTTGTAATTCCACACGTGTGTGCCTGTCACGCTCTAATAAAGAACTTCGTGACTCGTGAACATCGATGTATATATAATTATGTAGTCTTTGAATGGCACCTAGAATTCATACACAGCGTCAGTGGAAGCTACACGAGGCTATTGACATCGGGAGATTCCAACAAGGCACCAACAGTCACCAAGGAACGTACTTGTCCAGCGCTTGGGACTTAAAATAGCGCTTGAATTAAACACCTGTGTCTTCCATTTAGATGGCTTGCATAATATCAACACCAAACATCACCACCCCGATCCATAGTCCCCCAGAGCTTAATATGACCCCTAGTGGCTTTATGGGTGGGTGTTTTTTCACCTATCAGAACTGGTTGTCAGTCTCGCTGTCTTTGTGACACATGTCATCGTATCCCAGTTGATCGATGCTCATGCTGGTGATCACTGGTTTATCTATTTACAGACCGATATCTCTGAGTGCGGCGTTAAACACGAACAAACAAACAGAAACAAACACCTGTCAGTACCTGGGTTTACTCCTGATTTCTGTTTGCCCAATCAGCTACTGGCCTTCTTTGTCAGTGTCCATCTTGGTTATCTTATCGCTGTTGTTTGTTTCACATGAACATATACAGCTATGTGCTTTCATCTTTCATTCACCTGATCAAGGAGTAAGAATACTCCAAAATACCTCGTGTTCCTCATGCAAAAACGCAATTTGACATATATAGTCCCCCACACTCAGTCTATGTAGAGTTATATGTACATTATACTTACTTAATGTACTCGAACTCCTAGATTGTCCTGGTATCAGACACCTCCTGATGTTTAACTAGTATATACACGTTGGTGTTGTGTGTCCCATCTCAACAGGAAGCGTGACTAATGCTCGGTCATAGTTCAAAGCGTAGAATATCATAGGCGCAGCTTCTGTGATGTTAAGTTGTGTTCATTAAATATTAATGATGTGCATCAGCGATTCTGACCAACCGATCCCGTTACTCGCCTCTCAGACAAGCACATGCCTGGCTTGCTCAAGACCAATTCTAACAGTGCCGGTTGCCATATATGGCATGTAAGGTGTTATGGTTAGGTTAGAGTGTAAGCAGCCAAGAGAGTTGAACGTCCTCTTTTGGGGTTCCGTTAATAAAGGCTTTATTAAAGCGGATGTAGAGATAAGGTGATCGTAATCCCCATACTTTCATGTCGGCTTTGGATAGTCGTATCGCTAAGGTTGCTTTGTGGAAGGGGGTCTGGACGAAGCGGACGTGAGTTATAATAACGACACAGCATTCAAATAGTCATATTTTATTATTGAACGCAGCAATTGGTAATATTCCAGCCCTTGGAGGACAGCCTGTAAATAATCGAGTTTGGGCCAGATAATCAATGATTTATAATTAGATCAACGATCTGGCTGTCGAGGCTGGAATCAACGAGTGAGTTTATTTTTACGCGCTTTTAGCAACATTCCAGCAATATCACGGCGGGGACACCAGAAAAGGGCCTTTCACATTGTACCCATATGAGGAATCGAACCCCGGTCTTCAACGCGACGAGCGAACTACGCGACAACCATTAGGCTACCCGCAAGGATTAACAGAGTCACTGAGGTACGCGTCCCAATCCAGTAAGTCGCGCCTCTTAAACGTTGCCGGTAAACGTGAAGTTATTGGAATATGATAAATCAGTTTAAGCGACTGCTACGGGTGTTGTTAGGCTATGTTACCCTAACTTTGAGGACGATGAATTGAATTTGAAACCGAAAGAGCTGATATGCAGATAAAAGGGGTACAATATTGCTGTGGACTAACATTTTCCTTCCGTGATGTAAATACATGCTGGGGCCGTCAAACGAGTTGTATGATACAGAGGTGGTCATTCCCATTTGAAACCTCTTATTGACATCAAAGTTGACATTTTCATGAATGCTGTATATCTTTTGATATAACAGTCGCTGTTAGTTCTGTATACAAGCGTACAACTCTTTTCTGCGCGTGGCATAGAAAGGATATTGCAGTGTGTATCTCTCCGAATGACAAAGTCGTTATATTTTGTTTGGGTCACATATTTAATAAATAATTAATCGTAATATTCCAGCTATGTGGTCTGTTAATAATCGAGCCTGGTCCAGACAATCCAGTGATCAACAGCATGAGCATCGATCAACGCAATTGGGATACGTTGATATGTGTCAACCAAGTCAGCGAGACTGACCACCGATCCCGTTAGTCGCCTCTTAATTACGACAAGCAGGATTTACTGAAGGCCAAATCTAATCCGGATCTTCACGAGTAATAAAATTCGTTATAAATCCCCTTATACGTGGACTCATGGCTTCATACTCTGGGGAATGACAACCTAGAGCGTCATGTCAGACGTCGTTCAAGTTACAACATACTTGGCGACTTTTACTCGATTTTAACTAGCACGAAATGTTTACGCAGGCATGTACAATCTGACATATTTTCATGATCCGTTGTAGTTAAGGACAATTCATACGGTTCATAATTCCTTTTCTGTCCGCGGGTATACTTCGTATAGGTGAGTGAGTCGGTTGGATTTACGACCGTTTTGAACATTAAGTCGTGTGTTAGGGACTGGCCGTTTATTATCACTGGTCCTAGGACTGTGTCACATTTTGCAGACAACATAACATATTCCGTATCGTATTTCCGCTGTCTTCAATAAATGACTAGTCCCTATATAACGTTCAACGTTTTAGAAAACAACAACCAGAACTAGGTCATTATCAAGATGTTTTCATAATTCTTCAGTTTATAGCAGTAAAATACAATTTCAACATATATTATCGACTTTCTTATAGTAGGAAAATTTAAGTTTAGAAGAGTAAGCTCTATCAGCGAGGGCCACATGGCTTAAAAATATTTGTATTTACATTGTTGTACAGTAGTTTAACGATGTACGTTTATTTTTGAGATTGTTGATTGTTTTACCTTTGGCTTTCGTATTGGAAACATTGTTTACATTTACCTTTTTTGTTTTACTTTGGTTGAAATCCCTCTTTATTTTACTGTGTTAACTTTGATTTGCATTCGTCAGTGTTTTACTGTTTTAGCTTTGATTTACCTTTGTCTGTATTGTTCTGTTTTAGCCTTGATTTACCTTTGTCTTTGTTTTACTGCTTTAGCTTTGATTTACCTTTGTCTGTGTTTTACTGCTTTAGCTTTGATTTACCTTTGTCTAAATTTTACTGTTTTAGCTTTGATTTACCTTTGTCTTTGTTTTACTGTTTTAGCTTTGATTTACCTTTGTCTTTGTTTTACTGCTTTAGCTTTGATTTACCTTTGTCTGTGTTTTACTGCTTAAGCTTTGATTTACCTTTGTCTGTGTTTTACTGCTTAAGCTTTGATTTACCTTTGTCTGTGTTTTACTCCTTTAGCTTTGATTTACCTTTGTCTGAATGTTACTGTTTTAGCTTTGATTTACCTTTGTCTTTGTTTTACTGCTTTAGCCTTGATTTACCTTTGTCTTTGTTTTACTCTTTAGCTTTGATTTACCTTTGTCTTTGTTTTACTGCTTTAGCCTTGATTTACCCTTGTCTTTGTTTTACTGTTTAGCTTTGATTTACCTTTGTCTTTGTTTTACTGCTTTAGCCTTGATTTACCTTTGTCTTTGTTTTACTGTGTGAGCTTTAGTTTACCTTTGTCTTTGTTTTACTGCTTTAGCCTTGATTTACCCTTGTCTTTGTTTGCATGTAACTCAGCCTTCATGAGAGACGGACCCGTGAAGATCCGGGTAAGAATTAGTTTTCAGCAACCTTGGCTTATGATGTCAGTCACTGGATTGTCTGGTCCAGGATATTGCTGATTCTTGTGTTTTATCTTAACTTTAACTTTGTTCGTTATATTTCGTCATCAGTATGCAGTGACCCGGATGTTTTCCCGAGGCTAGCTGTACTCCCCTTATCTTACTAGGGCCGACGGTGTCATTTTCATTGCTATGACTCCTCGGTAGTTAATTATCTGCAAGTAACTTCTGGTCACGAGGACGGCCGTGACGTCGCAAGTAGACACTGCCGATGCATGTAACTTAGCCTTCATGAGAGACGGACCCGTGAAGATCCGGGTAAGAATKAGTTTTCAGCAACCTTGGCTTAATTGTATGAGACGACTAATAGGATCGGATGGCCAGGCTCACTGACATGATTGTTGCATGTCATCGTTTCCCAATTGCGTAGATCGATGCTCATGATGTCAATCACTGGATTGTCTGGTCCAGGCGCGATTATTTACAGACCGTCGCTATATAGCTGGAAAATTGAGTACGGCGTAAAACAATATACAAACAGAACCCCTGTGAGACGCGCACTAATAGGATAACAGGGTATGGGGCAGAAGGCTAAGGTTGGACTGAGATAAACAAACATGAACCAGTGAAACAGACGTAGCCGTGAATTCAGCGTGTCGTGAGCGTATTGTCTTGAACAAAAGAACGTGTCATGATCGTATTGTCGTGGAACTATAGAGCGCCTCGTTGGTCAAGTATTGAATTGAGAGCGTCATGAGTCTGACCTT
>VKKT01003076.1:34602-58087 GCA_008038995.1 Haliotis laevigata | reverse complement strand
TCTTCAGCGTGACGAGTGAAAGTTTGAAAGATTTGGCTACGCCATTATTCAACACTCGATTGGTCGGTGTTGCTAAGGAGAAGTGCGGGATCTGACGACCGTGACTCCTGTAATTATCGACGTAACATTCTTTCAGACAAAGATGAACAGCAGCTGGAATATTGCTAAAAATGGCGTAAAACCATACTCACTCACCTCTTCACGCAGCAGCCAGAGCTTGTAGAGCTTGTCGAAGACAACTTACTCACGGAATTACCCAATGATTTGACATCTATCTATACGCTGGATACTAATTGTGCAACGGTTTCATCATCATCATCGTCGTCTTCGTCGTTGTCATCATCATCTGTCATCATGGATAAATTTCAATCGATATTTTTTGGATAATTGTTATATTAAAACTTAATCCCAACTTTGTGTAATATATCTGACGGCAGGGGGGCTGCGGATCGTCGTTAAGTCTAAGCGCTGAACTCGCAGATAATGTACCATGTCTTCAACAGAACTACATTTGAGCACAGTCTAATCACAAGAACACCATTGCAGGGGCGTAGCTGTCGTCATAAAAAGGCCCGGTCTTTCACATGATTTTTGCTAAAAAAAAATTAAAATTCTAATATTTTGCCCAAAATACCTAATACTACCTAAATATAAAGCGTTGCAACCTATCGGGCTTGCACGAAAAAATTGGCTCGCTACGCGCCTGACTGGTTTTGTCACACATTGACGCTTTGATGACTGATCATTACATCACTTCCATGAACTAATTTGCAAACACAATGAATAAACAAAGGAAGGCAAACAGAGGTAATTTTAATTTGTAAGTATATTTTCCAATGTTGAAGACCTCAGCAGAACGACAATATATTATTTTATTTTAAATGCACATTTTTTCTGAATGAACGACTGCAGATTCTCGTTGGTAATAATGACGGGTTTAAGATGTGACAGAAAGGAATATTGTCTCGAATGACATAAATTGCAAAGTTAGAAACAAAACCATTCTACAGTTAGATCAACTTTTGTCGTTATTGTACACGACCTAGAGAATGTAAGGCCACGCGTCACCTCCGCGGAAAGCGGGGAAATACGATCCTGTCATTCACATACTTGCATTGGAAATGATAACCAGAACAAACTACTGGTGTTCATGAAACTGTGATCCATCAACGCAGTCCAAGAACGCTTTTCCAAAAGAACAAACATACTGATGTCCATGAAACTCCAATCCATCAGATGGTTTTGCGTCCACACACCTCCTCATTATTACCCCGGATATGCTACCTGTGAGGCGCTTAAAGGTCATAATGACTTATCCCACCGGGTACCCATTTACTGCTAGGTCAACAGACTTGCCACATGCATCAAATGTGCTTCGCTGTGGTGCAGGACTGAAGTTCTAGAAACTCTCAGGAGCAACGCTGTCACACATGGTCATCCATTCAAAGACTCTACGCGCTCAACGTTGCTTCCCTTCAACTAATTTGTGACCAGAGCTCTATGTACAGGACCATCAGCACCACACTGTAGGAGGTACGACAGTCGTAGCGCTACGATAGCTTTGTGAGACGGGGCCTTGTATTGGGTGTAACCATCATTTCCAGGGCTTTAGCTGGACGACCTTGCCTCAGATAGTTGAAGACGGTTTGTGGGACATTCCAGATCTGGACGTTGGCCCGTCGCAACTGGATCAACCCCACAGGTTGGTTCAAAAGTGGGCTAAATACATGTTAATCAAAAATATGTTCGAAGGGTGGCAGATCTGGCGAAACAGCAGGCCAAGAACTTGTGGAGAAGTCCAGTGAAAGTCTGTTAGCAACTTGACACTGACCAACGTTTTGGCTTCCATTAGGCTGCAGTTGCCAAGTGACGATGTATAAGATAACACAATATGTACGTAAACGAATGAGACGTGAAACCAACAAACAGAGAACATTTATACACTTCACAAGTGTGTTCTTAAACTAACGAAGTTTACAAACAATTCAAGTTACAGCCAAGAAATTACACATCCCGCACAAATACAATAGTAATTTATGAGAGTAGTGATCATTGATTGCAGTAACGACAGTGATAGTAATATTCACCTGGCACCAACAATGGTCAAGTTTCCAAAATGGGCCAAGGCTGGAAATCCAGCGTGAAGGGGGAATTTCATGCTGCTGATGTGTTTTGAGATAGGAGAGGTAGGCGGTGGCCCTCCACATAGAGCTGACATCTCCGGAACGTTCTGTTACATGCAGGGGTGGACTACGTTTGGATATTCCAAATGCTCTAGAAGCTTCCAGAGAAGTCTTGACTCACTGTCTAAATATAGCAACAAGCACACCACCTCTACTGAATCTCAACGGAAACAATGTAGTACGATCACAACGTTGTTTTACAATCAATAATACTGCCCCATAACACTGTCAAATGATACGACGTCTTCTTTGAGTGGCATTTTTTACGTCGAAGTTGGAGAGTCAGATAAGGGCGGACTTGAATTTCACTTCAAACAAAAAACACATTAAATGAAACCCCGAGAACAAGAAGGGTTGGTTTCTACGGTAGTCTAAGTTAACGCTCACCACGCACCACACGTGCATTTATTTCACTGTTCCAACTACTGCGCGTACCCCCTTGTAATACAAACTACAAAACTATGATCGTTTGTTAAACAACTTTTATCCTAAATTGAATAAAAATTCTGAGATTTTAATGTTCAATTKGCAAGGTAAAGTTATGAGGATTCGCAATCTTAATTCCACGTTTTTGTTTAAAGTGAAATTCAACGATACGTGTTCACTGCAGACAGACTATAGATGTGTCCAGCAGTGATGCCATCCCCACACCAATACGCGTCCACCAGCGAATGCACAACGTTGAAATAAAAGGTCCTTCCCGTTGTCCACAAACACGCTGGCGGGCATTATTGCCGTCCAGATGGAACCAGGGCTGATTCGTGAAGATGGATAACCTCCATGCAGTCCTGTAATCTGAACCTCAGATGCAGTCTTGACCATGCAGGCGTAGGCTGTGCAGTTTGTAGTTGGGCGTACAACCGGAGGTGGACTAACCCTTAGTCCCTGAATACATCTAATTTTGATAGAAACAAATAATTCCTTTTATACTGAAAAGAAGCCACAGTGAGAAGGGAAATTCTTGAGTTTGAGGAAATCTAGACTTAGCATTAAGTATTGCAGAAAGGGCTCGGCGGAAGAGAAAATATTGCGGTTCATGGACCGTGAGACTTGCTAAGCTGGACGTTATGGCAGGGTATGAAATAAGCCAAAACCCCAGCCAGACATCATGCAGGGCTGGTAACTTCAAAATGTTACCAGCCCAAAATGGATTTAACCAGACCAGACACCAAGATATGGTGAATTAACTCTGATTTAAGAAACATCTAAAATTTTCACCAGACCATCGGACTGGCTCGCTGTAAATTTAGACCGTCCGTCAGATATCTAGCCCGTCACGGGGGTGGGACGGGCCTTAATATACACTGGTTCTGGACAAAGTTTCACAAAGTCCTTGCATTGAGATGTTTTAATCCGGGCTGCTGTCAACTGTATAAATTGCAGTCTGAAACCGATGTGCGGGTGAACCTGACGGATGTGATTATCTCTCCGTCGTGACGTTATTGTAGTGAACGTCCACAACGTTGTTGGTAACCGGTGTTCTTCTTTGCACCGACCGACTTTTAAGTTTTGTGCAACTCTGGTTTCAAGTCCCCCACATTTCAGTTCCCCGCAGTCGCTCATTTCAGATAGCCTGGGCTTAACGTTAGCGAGGTTCAGAGCTTCAAACAATGATTGAAGCACTTCAACGATTTACCCTGCGTTTACACTGAATCAGTTCCAAGTGTACTTGTGTGACGAATATCTCATACATCTGATTTTATTCATGCTATGGACCCATTTTCAACTGACAAGATTGGCAGCGCCAGCCATTGGGGGCGTGATTTCACCTGTGCTAGATACTGACTGACTGAGTTTGGCTTTACGCCGCTTTTAGCAATATTAATACCAGCAACATCACGGCGGGGATTCGAACCCGGGTCTTCGGCGTGACGAGCCAACGCTTTAACCACTAGACTACCCCACCGCCCCCCTGTGCTAGATAGGACACATGCACAAGCCGAAGGTATTGCTTGGAACAGCCCATAAACTGTTCATAAAACATTTCCGCTTGAAACCCTTTCACCAGGTCTCATTCTGTTGACATTTACATGTGGTGACCACTTAGTGTAAAGGCATAATCCAAACTGGAACTCACAGTTGCGCAAGCACAGTTTATGCCGTTTATAGATATGTGTGCAAAGTTAGGTACTAGTGCACGGGGCGAAATAAACGAGAGAGTAGCATTTTTGTAGTTATGATGAAAAGTTACTGCTGTTACAACATAGCGGGTCTTCTCAGTTTGACAACAACAGGCAGTTGTATTCTTTACCTGTTTTAACAGTGCAATGACGTCACTGATTTCGATGCAGATTGGTGATTAAACGCCCCAACTCTGACCACTTTCTCGTTGTTCTATAGACAGGTACTTTATTTCATCGAATAAGGGTCCCAGGTCGAAAACACAAACATGTAGGGCTTCTGGAGGACACGATGGCGGTACCCTCGACACCACCGTTATACAACCCGTGAAGATCCGGATTAGAATTGATCTTCAGTAACCCATGCTTGTCGTAAGAGGCGACTAACGGGACCGGGTGGTCAGGCTCGCTGACTTGGTTGACACATGTRATCGTATCCCAATTGCTTTGATCGATGCTCATGCGTTTGATCACTGGATTGTCTTGTCCCGACTTGACTATTTAAAGACAGCCGCCAAATAGCTAGAATATTGCTGAGTGTGGCTTAAAACTAAACTCATACACACATAATGTTATATATTTTCGAGCCTGAAACCTTCTACGTTCGTTTTCAAAGAAATAAAACATACGTGTTTGTAGATAAATGATTAAAGGAGCGCCTGCAAGCGATAATCACGAAAGTGTAAGCATGATAATGCCCCACGCCCCGACTAATGCATAAAATATGCATAAGTATGGAATTAGTTGTATGGAAACTGTAACATATTCAACATCCGGGCCATAATGGCAGCTGATATGCGGTAAAAACAAACGTGAGTTTTGTGCCAATGTGGTCATGAAACAGATATGAAACGGTTCGCTTATGTGATTATATATGTATGTTATGCCATCTACGCATGTTAATAAATGATAACAAGTATGTATTGTTAGTATTTTTATATTTCTGTGAATATTTTTACGTACGATGAAGATAACTAGATCTACCATTTCTGATATGCATGCAACAGTATGACGATCATGACATTTAGTAAACATTGATATTTTCACAAAAATACATTAATCCGACATTTTCATTAATCCGACATTTCCGTTAATCCGACATATTTCTCTGCAACCACAAGTGTCGGATTAACGAGAGCTGACTGTACTTCTCTTTAACACAAGTTAAACGCGTCAGTTTTCAAAACTATGAAGCAAAGTTATACGTATTTCTGTTTGTTTTGGGGATTTGTTTGTTTTTTTATTGTAAGTTTGAGGTTTGTACTTTTTTTCCTGTTCCTTTTTTTAAGGTTCCTTTTGGAGGAGGTGGGTGGGTGAAGCTCTCCCTGTTTTTAATAGGGACAGGGCGCTCTTTGTTTTTCTTTACATATGTGTGTTTGGGACATACTAATGGCGTACTGTCCAGTGGGCTATTGTGGAACATATTTACATAGGGTGGTTTCGGGTGCCCTGTTTAAAGGCATATGATGTTGAGCTCTGAACTGTGTGTGGAGCGCCATATGTTTGGATGACCATGTCGCGGTATCGCTTTGCATTTGCATTGGACAATAGGAACTGAAACAATGCATTCCCTTTAAGCTATAATGTAAGGACGTATATATACTTTATAACTGTCTTCCCCTCCCAAGTATGGTAAATAGATTGTCCAAGCACTGTATGTGTAGCGTTACATGTGGCACCAGTCATAGTAAGTGAGTGATTTTAGTTTTACGCCGTTCTTAACAATATTCCAGCAATATCACAGCGGGGAACACCACAAATGGGCTTCACACATTGTACCACATTGTGGGGAAATCGAACTCGGGTCTCCGGTGTGACGTGCGAACGCTTTAGCCACTAGGCTACCCCACCGCCCCATTAGTCATACCCGCTATGTTACCGAACATAATCTGGCTTCAACAATACTGTGCATTCACGATGAACGCTTGAAACAGGTTACCTACAGCTTGCCTTCCTCACTGAAGTGGGGTATTAGTTACCGCCTGGAATGTAGTCGCATCACAGTACATTGTAAGCACGTAGAACCAGCTCCACATGCAGTTGTGAACGAGAAGTCATCGGGTTTCAAAGGAACATATTTCTGTAGTGTTTTTAACTTTAATGCAGCAGTTTCACCACCTAATTGTATAACATAAAGGTGAGAAGGTGTGGATGTCAACTTTTTTTATTTGAATCATCTGATGAATAAAGTAAGATATAACCGAAACGTCCTGTAAATCCTTCATGTGTATCACCTCTAAATACCGTTCAGTAGGACTGCACGTCGGTATTACCGGTAAACCGATATATCGCAATACGCCTTTCAAACGATACATACGTATTGCAATGTTTTCTCAGAACTGGTATATTGGGTAATAAAGTATATATGAAGTTTGGTGATTATCTCTATGGTTAAACTTAAAATCCACACAGATCTCGACGTTCATTCACACTGATGCTTTCCATTGTAATTAATAGACAAAACAACATACTTTACATACAATACTTTTTATAAATAAGAAAATACAATCCCACAAAATCAAATCGAAATTCGAAATTTCTTTTGTCACAGCCATTAAGTATATTTTTATGGCTTTAGTGTGTAGAAAATAGGCTCTGCATGTACAATCGATGTCACTCACTGTCAAACGCTTAGGCTTCCAATACATCACAATACGTATCGGAATACGGCTACCAGAATCGCAATATATTGCAAAACAATTTATTTGCCAATACACAGCCCTACCGTTCAGCGACTCTATAAACGTATAACCATGCATAATATAACAGGGTACATGGTCCATTCCAGTAAATGTGGGTTCACCGCCTGACACGTTCACGTGGTTTATGTACAACGTTGCAACTCCATATGGCAACTCCAGGGAGGTCAGTACTCATTACAGCAGCTATGGTCAACTGATGGACATTTGATAGTATATATGTAACTGTTGGTGTATATTAACTCCTGGGATATAACGGCACGTGTGGTTTGGACGTAATATAACTTAACATATAAACAGATACATGCGGTGTCCATTCATACATCGACATAGCTTCTTGTGCTGGGCGAGGAAGCACCATTTACTGTGGGTTCACCAGAATGCAGGGGATATGCACACATGGAGTAACGGGACTAAAGGTGTTTGATAGACATGATGACCCTGTCGAATGGTGCTGGCGTTCGTGACATTTCGCAATACGGTGTTAATAAATCGTACAGCCGTTCTGAATGCTAGTTCTATTAAACATATCGGCTGCTTTAACGACCATACTACACCTATATAGCAATAGTTCAAATATCCATAATCTCAGCCTTATTGAATTATCACAGCAAGTGATCAATAGCTCGAAAATGTATTATAAATCAATACTCACTTACTCGTGGGCGGGTGTCCCTGTTCCCCAGCAATAGTTTCCACCATGGAACTTTCAACTACAGATATCGCCATAACTAGATGTCTGTCAAATTCCTGTAGTGCCTTACGATTGGGTTAGCTATATCTAAAGACTATGTTTGCACTGTTCAGCGTTTTAAAGTGTTTCGTGAACAGTGCAGTCGAATATCATTTCACGGGTATTAAGTCGTATGTATATATGCCCTCTGAATGAATGCTGAACACATTCACTCAGGGGGTGGGGGTGGGGTGTTCAGTCATTTCCCCAACAAGTCAAGTCCCCACGTACCTTTTCCCCACCAGGACAATACCCTATCCAAATATTAACCCACCTTCCCTTTGGTTTTTTGGGGGTTTTTTTTGTTGGTTTGGGTTTTTTGGGGTTGTTTTTCTTGATAATCTCCATCTTTGTGTAATAGCAGGCTTTAACCATCATAGTATATATAGTACAGTGTTGTGAAAACATGTCATTGATGTAAACGTAGTGTTTCAACACATTATTATTTTATTTTCATATTGTTTACAGTGAGATGTTAAATGCGTGTTATTTCATATTCTACATCCCTTCTCTCCAGTTTCTCAAAGTCTCAGTTAAAAATAGAAGTTCATTCAGATGTAATTTCCCAACCATGCTTGAAAGTGTCGGTTAACATTAGGGCGGTTTGTCAGTGTGTCGCCCAAATCAGAGTCTGCGTCTCACGGAAGTGAGTAAATGAATCTTGTCTTACGCCGCACTCAACATTATCTTCTCGCGACATCACGTTAGATCTTGAATAATCGAGTCTGGAGTAGACAGAGGGTAAAACATCAGCCATCGGGGCACGTGATCAACCAGGTCATTGAGCCTGACCACGTACACCTGAGTCGTCTCTTACGAGCATGGGTCTAACGACCGGACGTCTGTTCCCATGTCCATGCCTACTCTTGGGGCTAAATGGAGGATACACACCTGACCATCCGACCAGGTTTAGTCGAAACTGAAAATCTAGATCCAGGGCCTAGATTTTCGAAGCTCTCTTAGCGCTCTTTAAGATAGTCGCGAGTTAATGTTAATGTATGGCACTTACGACTATCTTAGCGCTAAGAGAGCTCCGAAAATCTAGATCCTGGTCATGTATTGTACATGCAAGAACGTAGGGTTTGAGTCACCAACCAACGTACAGGGTCGGTCCCGATCAACAATAACAGGAAAGGGTATAGTGGCTCAAGCTCGGGAAGCATCTCAACCTCCAACTCTTTGAAGAGATATTTGTTGATTGGTACATTTAAAACGAAATCCACAAAATTTATGTTGCGTCATTTCATAATAAACTATATGTTGTGTCATTTAATAATAAACTATATACGTTACGTCATTTAATGATAAACTATATGTTGTGTCATTAAATATGTATGATATATCTGTTGCTTTAGGATGGGGGTGGGTGGGGGATATGACATGATCAACGTACTGCACATTACTAAGAGGTTAATAAATGTGCAACTGTTAATAAATAGTATATAATTTTTAAATAGGATTTCTCGAATTAAGAATATAACCTATGCAGTTAATCTGTCAGTTGAACAGCCTCCTGGCAAATTGTGTAGCAAAATATTGTGTTTCTATATTAATTAGCTCAGGTACAGTGTCTATAGTGGAAGGAACATATAGGAACATATAGTCCACTGGTGCACACACGTTTGTGTGTGTGTGTGTGGATGGAGAGACTTTCAACCGATATTTAAGTGGAACTGCGTAAATAATGTTAACACACAGCTTCCACACTCTGTGAACATGAATAGCATAATGGAAGTATTATAACCACAAGGCGTATAGATAATATACAGAGAGATGATGCACACACACACAGTGCTTCTATATATAATAGTGTTATAAATCTTATGAAGGAAGGACACTGCTAACACCATGCACCTTTATAATCCGTATTCCAACAACGTAATTGAAAACTTAACAGTTTAACATAGTTGTGTCGGGTGTGCCTTTCTTACCGAAAGCTCTGCCTATTCATGAAATTTAGAATATATGGAATATTTTACCATATAAGTACTTGTTTCGGTTGAGAAAAACAAGTTATTTGAAGATGCGTGTATTACAAAGCACTTACTGTATTTCTTAACTCGTTTGTTAGTGCATTGTCTCCGTATGCTTAGATCAGGCGTGAATTATTGTCATTTACTTATATTTACGACACATTGGTGGACTGATACACGATACACGCTCTCCGTTTCAGCTGGCGCGAAATGGTATCCCTAGCAGACGAAGACCTATGTAAAGATTGTTCCATAATAGCAAAGAAGAGGGGGTGGTAGGTTGACTTTATTAACTTTCGTGTACAGAGTATCTAAATTGTCGTTATAATCTCTTAAATATATAGATAGAAAATGTAATTACGCATTTTATATCTATTTCAGAGAAACACCTCTCCTCTTTTAGTGATTTTTGGGCTATTCCGAAAGTACCTGCACCCCCGTCTCCGTAATAGACTATGCCGCCCGGGGTACTAGTGCTGTCTGAAAGTTGTCGGCTGCCACTGTACCTCTTCAGTTGTTGCATTTGTTTTGTTGTTGACTATTGAATTTTTCCCCTGTTGAATCATGGTAAGTAAAGTTTTTTCACTTATATACACTATTGGTGTTTCTACTTATTATGGAGTGTAGTTTTCATTCAGTATCTTTCGTATTTTCTGAAGAATTCGTGAATATGTGTAGGGCCTGTGCATCGTTCGTAAAGCATGCCAGCGTGAAAGTTATCTGTGATCAAATGCGGTAAGCTCTTCACTTGGATCGGTTTTCTCCAAGAACTTGCTATATATAGTGCAGCATGCGTCGAAACGTATCAAATTTCTGCTTCCGTAAACCTTGGCAGAAATATCCCCGTGTGCTATCTGTACTGTGATTTGGACCCAGAAAGTTCGAAGGTTTCTGTGACTAACCGAACTTACAGGTTTGCAAGAATTAGATGTCGGCTACGCTAAGTTACAATCCCTAACCAAGCAGGAATCAGCCGTGATAAGACAGTGGTGCAGTTCTTATTAATTCCATATTTAATGTACATCGTAATTAAATGACTTATAAACGGGGTACTTTGCTCGCATTGAAATCCGGCGATGTGATCTCATCAGCAACCGAACTATTTTAGATCTTTGACGGATCCGTCTCTGGATCACTATTAAATATTCAATTAGGCCAACATGCCCAATTAGCGTAGCACTGACGATTGTGTGTTATGGTGGGTGTAGCCACATCTTCCCTAAAGCATTTTAAGTATGGTTCCCTCTACCAGGCATACCATATCAGGTAGGACAATAAATTTTGGAACTGTTGCAAGAAACAAACACTGGAAAGTCTAGTTTGGTTCAGTATTACCAGTGTCAGGTTATTTAAAGGAGGACTCACATCATAGTCAAATGTGAAGTGTCAGGCAGTTGTAATCAAGTTGAATAAACAGGGACAAATATCGTAAGGCCTGTAACCAGATTTCAGACTGTATCTAGTTTTAATTTGGGACTATGTTAACAAAAGATCAGGCTTGTGCCAAAGCTTTCCAGCTTGTTTGATCAAAAGTCCATGACGTGTCTGCTAATTTGTAGGTAGACCATGGCATGTGAGTGCCTGAAATTATTAAAGAAAGTAGAGAGTAAAAGATCATAAACATATCAAATCTACTGTCAAGACTGTTGGGTTTCCAATAGGCCCGGGGTACTGAAGACATACGTTTGGTGACCCAAGGACTTTCACTAAATTTTATCACTGTCCATGGATGCAACTTGACATGTAAATATTTACTGACCTAAATAGTGAAAAAGCCCTCTTAAACTGCAATATTCCCATTGCCATATTCTTCCTAACATACTTATAACTTTTAGCAAGTGTAGGCTAACGTGGGAAGACAAAGTTGGTCATATTCAACTTGTATGTGGCCCTTATTTTGGACTAGAGGGTATGTAAAGTAATTAGATTTTGAATAAACATCTAGACCGTTTAGATTGTTCACAATCCCTTGGAAGTGATATGATGTAAACTAAGGCTGTAATGATTCACTTGCATATTCGGTGAATCGAACCGTAGCCCTTCAAGAATTAAATTCGTTATTCGTGGTCACCAGAACCAAATATTTGCGATTTATTTAAGGGAGCATGTTTTACTTGAGCAAAGTTGAACCCTTGTGTACTTTTGGAAAGTGAGATATGCAAGGATTGAATATGTACTAGCANTGCAGTAGCGCAAGTCATGTTAGTTTGCCAAGGCCACACATGGTACTGTCGACTATAACTGTTTATGTTTATATCTTTAAGAGGCCAACAGCCAACATGACAAATACCTCATACATATAACTATTACATACCAAATTTGAGTGTCATGAGATCACTGGTTATTGCTGTGACAAATGAAAACTGTCAACATGGGCATTCCAAATTGTATATCAATCACTTAACTACAATATTGTATTCGTGAATAATTATTCATATTCGTTACCCAATATTCATGATACGTTTCATATTCACCACATAGTGTATTCCTTGCAGCCCTAATGTAAACTCAGTGTTAGACGTTTTGAGTGTTCTTGGACCTGTAATCTGCTGCTGAAGTATTTGAATCTTGGGACCCCTGTGTCTTTTATTTTTAACACTGTGGTTATGACAAAAAAAATATATTTAGTGTTAAATTGACGTGCAGGTCTACATTGATATGTGAGCTAAAAGGTATGGTAATGTTTCACTCATGTCACTAGCTCCATCCAAATCTAGTAGAATTGATTTTGTTCTTGTTAGGTCAGTTTACATGTTTGGATACTGCAACTGAAAAGCCCTGACACGCACAGTCAGCAGACAATGAAGTTCTTGGCACAGACTTGCATAACTGCTTCAATTATTGAAACTACACGTAATTCAGTTTCACAATGAACAGTATATTTACTTCCTATAAGTTTGATTGAACTTAAAACACCCAGTTTCTAGTTTATGTCTAAAACAAGGAAATAACCATGACATAGTTGACTCACAAATTTTAAACTTAGCTTCAATTTAATCTTACTGTTATGTTTCATTGCATACCCTTGTACCTTTGTCACTGAAGTGATCAACAACTGTGTAGGACATGGGTTTTTTATATGGCTGGCTATAAAGCTAAATTAAAAGACAGAAATATTGTCGATGAAAAATTTGTTAATGATTATTTCTCTATCCATGTTGTTTGCACCCACAAGTGTACGAGATAAATAAGGGGTATTGTCTTGTGGTTCTTGATGTTTTCACAAATTATACATTTGTCATGACTAGGGCCCCATACATTCAGGGGTCAGTGGGGTAGCCTTGTGGGTAAAGGCCTGGGTCTAGATTTTCGAAGCTCTCTTCGATAGTCGCAAGTTAATGTTAATGAATGGCACTTACGACTATCTTAGCGCTAAGAGAGCTTCGAAAATCTAGGCCCTGGTTGTTTCATTCCCCACATAGGTGCAGTGTGAAGACAGTTTCTGGTGTCCCTAGAATTGATATTGATGGAATATTGTTAAAAGTGTCTTAAAATATACTCATCCACTTACCATACTTTCAGGATGAGCAGGGGTGGAAATAACTTTAAAATTGCTAGTGTACTCCGGTACAGTGGCACATGTAAAATCACTGGCCCTGATAATCTTTCCACTATACCGGCCGTGTTCTTGTTGATTTTTTAAATAAACAACATAATTAATATTGGAAAGTCAACTGGACACCAGTACAGTGTGATATACAAATTTGCTTGCCCAACAAAAAAATACACTGAACTCGGGCGTCAAGCAATGGGTTATTTCCACCGCTGATGAGTTTTGGACACTGAAAGTATAGTGATAGTTCGCCAAGGCATTTGAGCACATTAGTTACACAGTACACTGTAAAACTGTGAAAATGACACTGAGGAAGCTAACGTCTACATTTTTTCAACATATTATTTTATACGGATCATCTTAATGATTGATTTATGTATTTTTCACTTGATGGTATGAATCAATTTAGCTTGTGCAATGCCTCAATTAACTGGAAAAAAATCGTCATACCTTATTATTAAATTTTAGTAGGAAAATGGATTTAACCATTATCAACAATAATTTAATATAAAACAATTATATAGATCACAACAGACAAGTATTATGACATTGATAAACATTCCAGGTGTAGGAATAAATGTTGTTACTTAACATGAATCTGATGGTTTACTGAATGCATATAACCTGACCCACCCACTAAGTAGGTAGCCCATCAATGGAGAAGAACATCAAACAGGGTTCGTAGGACCTGCCAATGCAGTGTTCACGAATGGTGTTTCAAAGTAACAGGACATTGGGTCCTGTAGGTTTAAGATGTCTGTCTGACCCACTGAAAATTCACAGGACCCATAGAATAAAATTAAACACACATTTCAGATTTAACATTTCTTATAATTGGCACTGAAACTATTAACAAACATAAGAAAAATTAAGATAAAATAAACAGCAAACAAGTGTCACATGTCACATGTCACATATAACAACTTCAGTCAAAGTCATTGTGAAATATACAGTCGGACACTGGGGCCGGTGGTTGTAGACTTCTATCGGACCGATGGCGAATCTGACGGATTTGTCAGAGGGTCAGACACTATTCGCTAACCTTGCCAATGAAGACAATCCATGACAAAAACTGCAACTGTTATGAATTGGTAAGGAGAAGGCAGATGTTTCAGATGGCATTTGTTTTCTTAGAAATTGTAGTTGGAAAAATGTAAGTTAGAAATATAACCTGAGGACATGGAATCTGTGGACTGAGATGTGTGATGTCAGTGTTTGTTGAGTGAGATGGGAATATGTCAGCATTGTTTTTGTGGTTGATATATTTCAAATCTAACACAACCATTTTACTATTCCTGATAATTTCTTGGTGATACAGGTGTGATGAAAGGGATTTCAATTTTCTCTTGACTGTAATAATTATTGGTATTTTTAGACTTCCTCACAGAGTGATGAAAGTATTCTGCCCCTTTTGGGCAGTTTAATTCCTGTATTCATCAAATAATGAATACAGTAACACTGATCTTGCTGCATTCAGAATGCAAGAATTACAATGAACAAAGTATAATTATTCAGTTTGTTAGTTTTAAGTCCACAGGTAACTATGTTGGGAATTATTGAATATTAGTGTTCACAGAAATATTCTTTTCAAGTTGTCGCTATATATGGCTGAAACAGTGCCAATGCGATGTTACATTTTAACTTGCTTATTTTTAAGTGTCTGCGTTAGTTGACATTTGAAATTGTAGACTACATAGTACATATGTTCAGTTGATCTACAGTGACTGTAACATAATACATTTATTTGATGCTGTAATGGACTAATTGTCGCATACAATCAGGTTTGATGCTTGTGTATCAGGATTTTGGAACCAAGTAACATTGAACTGAATATTATTGACCCTCTGAATCACCATGTATTGTATTATATGTATAGGGTGGATTACAAATGTGCAAATGTTTTTGGCCGGTGCTACATGTTTCCTAGGCAGTGTTTTTGTTTATGAATGTTTGTCTTTCTTCCAGTCATCTGCTGATGTTTCCCCTTGCACCACCCCCAGTGGCACACCCCTCAGTGGTAACCATGCACCAAAGTTTGGTACAGTCATTCCAAATAGGATATTTGTAGGGGGTATTGCGGCTAACGTAAGTAGTGCTGTAAGTATAACATTTTATGTATTTAGCTTGCTGCCTTGCATGGTAAATTTTACAGGCCAAAATTTAAATTTTGGTAAAATTTTCTTGAAGTCAAGTGGAATGAATTCATGTTGGTCTACTCTACAGTTACCGCTGGGACTGTTTTGAATTGATAAGATGCTTAACCCATCATTTCTTCCTGTAGTTGGTATTAACACTCAGAGCTCCAGATAAGATTTAGCTCATGTGGGTACTGTACCCACTTATTTTTTTGGAGTGGGTATTATGAATGTTGAGTGGGTATTTCATTTTCAGTTACCCACTGCTTTCAAATATGTGCGTATTTGTCATTTTACTCACCTAAGTGTTATGTCATTGAGTAAGTTTATTAAGCAGGTATGTCCTGCATTATGTCATACCTAATCAAAACCAACTTAAATATTATGGAAATGCTTTCATAAAAAATCACTCATCCTTGATTTTTATAAATATTTTCCGTATGAATTTGTTTTAAACTTTTTGCGTATGTAACATTTTAAATGCGTAATTGGTACGCAACAATTACTTTTCAATGCGTAATTGGAAATTTTCTGTGCATATTTTACCCGGATATGCAGCTTATCTGGGCCTCTGTAACACCTTTTGGTGGGAAGCAATAACGATCGAACAAGATATCTGTATTTTTCTGTATTACTGAAATTCTGAAATTTGACATAACTAATTGAAAAATGGTGATCTTTTCTTGCAGACAACAGAGGCAGAGTTGAAGCAGTTTTTCACAGCATATGGAGCTGTCAAGGATACCAAAATAATTGCAGATAGAGCTGGAGTGTCAAAGGGGTGAGTTCTGTATGAATCTGTTAATGAATGATAGCAGTGTTCACGAATAGCGTCTGACCCTCTGACAAATCCGGCAGATTCGCCAACGGTCAGACAGAAGTCTACAACCCGCCGGCCCCAGTGTCTGACTGTATGTTTCACAATGACTTTGACTGAAGTTGTTATATGTGACATGTGACACTTGTTTGCTGTTATAAATCTTATGTTTGTTAATAATTTCAATACCAATTATAAGAAATTTTGAATCTGAAATGTGTGTTTAATTTTATTCTATGGGTCCTGTGAAGTTTCAGTGGGTCAGACACATCAGAAACTTATAGGACCCAATGTTACTTGTTAACTCCCTGTTACTTTAAAACACCATTCGTGAACACTGTTAGAGGCTTGTTTTGTTTGACATTACAAGTACCTGACCAACAGACCAGTCATGTTGTTAAATGGCCTGAGAACATTTCCATTAATTTTGAACATTTATTAAAAGCTGCAGAACTTTGAGCTTTCCTCCACATGACATGTGGTGATATAACTTAAATACTAAATACTAAACTCAACTGAGTAAATTCAATCAGCTGAATGAACGAAGAGCAAACTACTTTTCTTTAGACTAAATAGTAACTAAGTTTTGTGAAAGCCCATCTAAAAAACCTTTCAAAATGCCCACATGCCAATTCTGTATTTCCTGGAAAAGTAAATATTGTAATATGATTTCAAGTCACATTTGTATTTTAGCCCCAAATGTTAGACTAATGCTTAGTCACTGAATATATATAATTTTGATAGAAACAAACAAGACCATTTAAACTGAAAAGGAGCCCCAAGGAGACCAGAGATTCAGAATCTGAGGAAATCTAGACTTGCCAGGGTTCGAAATACCCCATATATTAGCGTGCCATGGCACGGTAAATATTGAAATGGCACGGATAAAAAATGTTCTCAGTGCCCTTATGGCACGCCTAAGACATAACACACCTTTAGTCACTTAATAACCAGACAAAACACTTATGCAAATGACAACCAAGTAGAAACATTTATTGACTTATCGCCCCGGAAATGACTGGAATTATGATGGTTCATGTAAAGAAATCTGGTTGTTTTTCCATTTAGAGTGTTGGGAGTTTCTGATAGTTCAGTTATTGAAGAGGAAATTGTGTATGTTTGATATATTGAAAAAAGTGAACCTCTCTCACAATTCTTAGCTATTAAAGGTGATGGGAAAGCAGAACAAATGAAACATAAGAAAGCCATCTTAAACAGAAGACATATCAGCGATAACAGAAAACTGGTTACATTTGTTGTTTTCGGACAATAAATTTCAAAAGATCATCATCTTTGCTACAGTCATTTATTCTTAAAACATGTGGGCACACCTGATTTCTGAAAGGCACACCTAAAATTTTTACCTGGTGCCCTAAGGCACACTTAGAAAAAAAAGTATTTCTATCCCTGAACTTGCTTTATTTAGCCTTTAGCACTGCAGATGGGGCTTGGCAGTAGGGATTATAATGTGGTTCAGGGACTGTGAGACAGACCACCCCAAAAGTATCTGTTGAACTGGAAACAGTCTAGTGTTTTATACCTGCATAAACTGTATATTGTTCTTCAGCAAATAAAGTGTCTTTGTTGTTTGCCCACAAAGCAATTGGAGTTTCTACCAGTTGAATTGGAAATTGTACTGGTAGTATCTCTGATTGCAATCTCTACTAGTAGGATCAGAGATTCTACCAGTAAGGACTCTGAACACAATCTCTACCCTGTCATATACATCTAACAGGGATTAAGTAAGACAACATGGGTATGTTATCCATAAGTATCATACCTTTCTTATTATTCATCAACTTCTAAAATGCCAATCAAACAGATCATTTCAACTTAGTACCCGTGAAGGTCCGGGTTAGAATGTACTTTCAGTAACCCATGCTTGTCGTMAGAGGCGACTAACGATATCGGGTGGTCAGGCTCGCTGGCTTGGTTGATACATGTGATCGGTTCCCAATTGCGCAGATCAAGTTACGTACAAAGTAAGTGACCACCACCATAACCCCACCCCCCAAATCATCATCATTCCCCTGAGCCATAAATTATGGACAGTACCTTAGTGAAGCATTTTGTTTTGTTGGTGCATTTATTTATAAAACTGTAATTGCGACCACACATACAACTTGTACAATAATCAAACAATTGTGACGTTATTAAATTTGGAATACATGCTTGGTAAAGGTACCCTTATTGTTCCTATTTACTTAGCCAGAAATACTGTGAACACTGTTTATATATACACCATAACTTAAGGGAAAATGACTAACTTTGGTAATAAGCACTTATTAATAATGAGTAATAATGTTTTTTTCAGATTAATAGTGTTACTCCTGTATCTGATCCCCGCATTGCAAATTTGATTCATTGCCAAAGACATTTCAGCTGGCCTGTTTACACCATTACTGTAGATAAGCCGACCCACAAACTTGACCCTTAAGTAGTAAAAAATAACGCACTATTCCTTGACCTGGTGGGTCAGGTTGGCGCACCATAAAAGTAAAATGACTCGTAACAATCGTAATAAGCCTGCATACCCTGCCAAACTTGCCAGTGTTTTCAACATGTTTGCGCATTTTCTAGCGATCATTGGCATTCATAATCCTGACAGCACTATGCACGCTTTCCAACATCCAGTGCAGTGCATAAATCAATGCATGGAGCCCCTTAGCAGTCAATTTCTGTATTGAAGGGCGGTAACTGAATTTGAAGTAGTTATTTGAATCAAAATGCCGTGAGCAAAACCATCTGCTGCTGTGAAGCGACAGTCACAAATACTTTCATTTTTCCAAACCAAAAGATAAAGAAGTGACAGAAGATTAGGGAACCGTTGTGGGGTCAAATGGTGGCAGTTGAAATTCAGAAATTGCAACGAAAACATTGAATGTCAATGTTGATGTTGAAACTGACAGGCAGGCATCCCAGTCACATTCTGTCCAAACAAAGTGGTAAGTTTTATATCTGCGGGTTTTGTTCCATAAAAGTCAAAATAAGTCTACTAATTTAAATTGAAAACAGACTGTCACTGAGATTTAAGGTTACAACATAATAACTTTAATTGTCATCTCATTAAATTAACAGTGTTTGAATTAACAGTTATATAATACAATTGAGCAGCTGTAATTTGAATGATAAACTCATTGAAATTACTGAGTGAATAAACTGTCTCCCTTGTTTTTCTGATGACCTACCTACAGTGGCAAATGTCCCACTAGTTTCATTACCAATGGGCCCAGGGCCCACTTCACATGAAAAGTAAAATAGACACTGGATGCTAGCAAGATCAATCAATCACTCCACTAGGAGTCTTTCCTGAATTTTCCAGTCGCAGACTAGTGGACTGTTGGTTGTTGTTTTGAATGTTGGTGAAACTTAGAACTTTTGACATGCTTCTGCCTCATCTGAAAACTTTTGTTTAATTCAGTTATCACTATCAGCATGATTAGTGTTTGAATGTGTAATTCAGTGTACTTGTTCCGTGGTGTAAAAGGTGTATAATTTGTTACACAATGCACATGAGCTTTCAGATTTGAAATTTTCTCTCCGGTCAAGACTAATATTGAGGTAACTTTGTTACTAAAGTAGCTACAAGAACTGTTTTAACATCTTCCTCAATGAGACATTTGGCTTTGCTAACAGAAATTGATGCCATCAGTCCAGTACTCAGTGCTAGTAGTGGTTAAGACATGTTTCAGTCAGGTAGAGGCATGAGACCAAGTTCTGTTGCACTAGACAAAATTGGTGATCATAGTTGAAATTAGATTGAGGTAAGTTGTCTCTTGATTTTGCTAATTATAAGATCATAATACATGTATAGTCATAATGCATGTGTAGTGGGCAGTTTGGAAAGAGTGAGAATTCTCCACAGAATTCCGCGGATTTGATCATACTTGGGTCATTCTTGTGAATCGTCTAAATCGGAGGAGAGAGACGACCAGCTCATTTTTTCACTCGTACCCATTTTCATCCCTGGATTTTTAGTCAAATACATATAATGTTGGTAGTCATTTCAGTTTCAATGCAATTTGTTTCAGATATGGATTTGTCACATTTGAAAATCAAGAAGATGCAGAAAGGATTATCAAAAAAGAAGTAAGTGTCCCTTTTTCTACTTCAAAAAATGTTTAAGAAATATTGTTAAGTGGTTCTAATTGGTTTGTTCCCCAACAGGTCAGTGGTAACTATATTTCGTTTATTTTAATTACTGAAATTGTATTGTATGTCAAAGTACTGTACATGCTTTTTCATGATATGAAATTTTCAGAATCTAACACCAGTAAAATGTAACTGGTTGGCAGGTTTGTTTGGCATTTTACAGTTCTCATGATCCCTTGGAGTGATAAGGAAAAATGTTAAACACAGGTCCTTGGTCCTTAAAGATTTGTACTGCACTATTTGAATCCATGTTTTCTTATGAGAGCTTATCTATGGGCGTGTCCTTCATCAGCTTTGACGTCTTCTCTGGGTTCATTATGCACTGGATGTATCACTGGTTGATCGATGATTGTGATAATTTAATTTGTTGAGTGTTTAAAACAAATTGTGATGAAATAACATGGATGATAGATCAGGCATAGGTTTATGAAATACATATTTGTAATGATAGTTAATAGTGTTGTTGGTATGAATGTTACAATTCAGCCTCCGATGTTTCTTTCTTTCACTCAGATACTGATTTCACTGATGTTAAAGAGAATTTGTTTTGATATTTTCTTAAACTGTACAGATTCATTGATTCAAATGTAATATTTTCTGTGATGTATGGAGTGATGCAGGGATCTGCTGTTAGCAGTTTGAAAGATGAGCAATATTGAATTACCATGGGAGTCCATGGGAATCTGGATTATTGTTTTGGGGGTTCACTTCGCTTGATTTGTCCAGATGCCATTAGCCTATTTTTGATGGGGATCAGACCTGCATATAGCAGGGCTTGATTTAAGTAAAAGAAACCAAAATGCTCGCAGTGCAACCGTAGGTAAAAACTTTGTTGCACCTGCTGTTCAGTATAAAATTATATGTAACTCTTGAGTTTTGATATTGAAAGAGTTAGAACATCATTCTAACAAACTTATTATTGACCTGACAAGATCATTTAATCTTACTTCATAAAATTTCATAACATGAACTGTAATAGTTGTTCAAGTAGTCATAAAGCCAATAACTCAGCTAACATGAGGGCCAACCTATGAAGATCGGGGTTAGAACTGGCCTTGAGCAACCTATGCTTGTTGTAAGAGGCGACTAACGGGATCAGGTGGTCAGGCTTGCTGACTTGGTCGACCAATGTCATCGTATCTCAACTAAAGTAAATGGATCAATGCCCAAGATGTTGATCAGTGGATTGTCTGGTCCAGGCATAAATATTTACAGACTGCCACCATATAGCTGGAATATTGCTGAGAGCGTAGTTAAACAACAAACATAAGGGCCAACTTCTTCGTTATTACCATCTTTCACCTTATTACGTTTTTATAGTAAGTGATAAGTTATTGCATTGTAATGTTACTAATCTAAGTAATCTTATAGTGAATTGTGGGCATTATAGCTCATATGGAACACTAAAAGCTGTGAACTAAATTTGTGTAATTGAATTACAGGCAGATAATCTGGTTTTCAAAGACAGAAAATTGAACATAGGGCCAGCTATTCGAAAGCAGGTGAGTTCATAATGTTTGGCTAATAGCTCAACTGGTCATAGACCATAAGAGCTTGTGCATTGCAAGTGTCTTTTGCTGTATTGCATTGTTTACTTCGTTTCCACACAACCACTCAAGTCAAACTGTAATAATGAGCCATTATATGGGTCAATTGATGCAATTCAATTTCAACTAAGGTTTTCTTGCTGGACCTTTGGCTTCCAGTATAGATAATTTCATATGTAGAAAGTGGAACAGTTGCAATGATTGTTTTTGTTCTGAGAGGTAATTATCTTTTTAGACAGGCATTGATTTGCACATATTTTTTAAAAAAAAATCCTGTTATCAGTGCCAAACATCATGGCCATTCTGTATGGAAGAATGACAATGTTTTAGGGAGACACCATCCCACAGAGCGAACCAGGGAAACAAATTTGAGCACAAACTCCCAAAAGAATTGCTTGGAAATTGATTGGCTGGTGTAACATGCTGTCAAATGTACAAGGACTGTAATTTCAAGAATATGATAACCATTTCTTGTAGAAATTAGGAAACCATTTAACTATCAGTAACATCTAACTAAAATGCACTAAATAAATCAGTTGCAACAGAAAAGTTATTTTGCAGCTGTGAACTGCAAATTTTTTTTTCAGAAAACAGCAAGCATTGGTTCCACCATGTGATGCACAGGGCTTGTAACAAACAAAAAAACACTGGCATCTTATTACCTACAAAACAAGATGAAGATTACATAAATTGAAGCCTTACTATGGGAGCTTGAGTCTTCAGAATCTAAAAAAATATCATGATTTTTGTTATTCTGACAAAAATCCCTGTTCACAATTTGTACTGCAAACTTACCAAATTTCATGTTGACACAAATTGTGTCCAAAATCGATGAAAGCACTGATATTAATGCCTTGAATTTTAGTGACCATGTCTTGCACATGATTGGCAGACTTATTTCGCACACAGGGGCTTGCTTTTGCATTACAAGCCCCTGTGATTGCCCACTTTTCATGAGGTGAGGGCATACTCAATGCATCACATAACCAATGAGCTATGGCTTGTTTTATGCCCCCGACCTTAAAAGGTCAGGTATACATTTATAGTTATACCAAGTAATTCCGTCAGTCTAAGGCATTTTTATTCAACCGCTAGCTTAAAAACTATTGGTTGGATTGTTTTCAAATTCATGGACCACCTTCTTTATCTACTGGTCCTGTGAAAATTTTGTTTCAAATATCTTAAATTTTTAAGAATCTTAGGAATATGAAAATTTTAACTTAAAACATTTTGTTCAAACAATAATTTGTGTTGCATCAATTTAAATATTTTAATCTTGAAAAACACAAGGGAATTTTTGTTCAACCAATAACTGGGGTGATAGGGTAGCCTAGTGGATAAAGGGTTCGCTCATCACGCTGAAGACCCGGGTTCGAATCCCCAGCTGGGTACAATGTGTGAAGCCCATTTCTGGTGTCCCCCCATCATGATGTTGCTAGAATATTACTACAAGCGGTGTAAAACCAACCTCGCTCACTAACTCAACCTATAACTTAACACATTGAAATAGATTGTTTTTATCCCACCGGCATGTAATGCGGTGGGATATAGTCGTCGCCTCGTCCGTCTGTCC
>VKKT01003076.1:21624-32902 GCA_008038995.1 Haliotis laevigata | reverse complement strand
CCGGGGGGATATGTCATCTTCTGATGACTCTTGTTTAATGTGGTGATCACCCTCCTTATCTGTAAGACAGTCGCAGTGTAAAGTTACATTTTGATATTTTTAATTTAATGGAATTATCACAAATTATATCTCTTTAACTCGGGGGGTTGATAGTCCCATTATCAAATTTGTTCAACCAATAACGTAACACATTTAATGGATCGTTTTCAGATTTGGGTAATGGCTCGTTTGTTAATAGGTAAAGTTCCATGCAATGTTGGATACAGATGTTCAGCTGAAGTTTGATAATCGCAGTCGGGGGTATTAGTGAACCTTGCTCTCATGATTTGACACATGATGATAATAAATTCATCTGGAGCATCTTTAAATGTTTTGGGGTTTTTTTTAGTATGTTAAAAAATGTTTCTTTGCACCAGCAGTTTCTTGTCTTTTGATAACTGTTTTTGTCTGATTTTGTTGTAGGTTTTACCAAGAACATATGGTGAGTGTTAGCTGTCCTGCACATTCATTTATATATTATGCCTCTTTGTGTTCATTGTTTTTCATAAATTGTTATCACTAAAATCTAATAAAGTCTGAACGCATTTACTGTAACATCCTCCATTTATCTGAATAACAATTCATCTTGATTTTATGTGTCAAATTATTAAACTGCAGCATTTCAAGTGAAAACGTTGTCAGTTGTATAAAAATGATTTTTCAGATTGTTGGGAGAAAGGTTAAGGGAAAGACAATAAAAACCCATATCATTGACATTTTTACAGGTAGATGGATGTTGTTTGAATGGTTTATTTACCTATCTAGAATGAAATTCAAATGCATGCCATTTAGAGCACTTTAAGGATTATTAAACTTTGCCTGCTGTTTGTGATGCAATTAGTTTCATAGGTCAAACATTTTGTGCATTTGAATTTCAGTATCAAAATGTTACTCTTACAGTATGCATGTCTGTCTTCCCTCATCCAAAGGTTAATCTTGGGGGAATTTGTTGATACTCGAGGTAATAGAAATAATTTTGGTAATTTAGCAAGTGTTCAGAACATAAAGGTGATTTGTTCGTACAATTAGGAAGGGGATGTAAACATTAATGACATGAGCTTAACAGCTCTCCAGATAAGATAGTACATGGAAAATTTACCTACTTCTTCAACTGTATAAATGAAGTTTTATGTAAACAATAAAATCTTAGACATAGACATTACAACACATTAAATTTGTAATATTTTGATCTAAGACACATGAATTTTCTGTTGCTCATTCCAGTTAGTGTTCTATTCATTGCTATTTTGATCAGTAATATTACTGATGGCCAGATGTGTCATTGATTGTCTGGTGATATACAGCAAGTCTCTTATTTATTTTTGCTTCTTGTTTTTATGTTCAAGCCTGTAAATTTCAAGCACTGTACATTCCTATATGTGGGATATAACAAAAGGCAACAGGAAGGTATAAAATTCAGTTTATATCTCTGCTAGAAGAGTTCACATCAAACACATCTAAATTTGTAATTCGTGAAGTACTACTTAGCTCTTAATTTGATTGAAATCAGATCTTAATGGTCGCTACTGCTACAGAGAGATCTTTGGATATCCATTACAACGGCCTTTCTCACTTTGACCAACCAATGACATTATTAACAAGAATTTAACATTAACCTGTGAGAAAACAGTTTTCTTCAGCTCTATGTGACTAGTTTCAAAGTGGGACAAATATCAATTCAAAATTTGAAAACTGATGAGAAATGTTTTGAATGTCTTTTAGATGGTTGAAATATTTAGATGGTTGAAATTGTATGGAAGTATTTCCCACTGGCTATGGAAAGTCTGTTCAGTTTCATGTCTGTTGGTAGTTGCAGATTGACGATTTTGATGTAATCAGTCTTGCAGGGAGTAAAGGTTATTCAGAAAAGCCTGTGTGATTATTTTCGAGGTTGTATGATTATAATACACATTCAAACACTTGTATTAGATTAAACATTGATAAAATAAGTGTTTTATGTAACAAACCGTGACTACTTACCTTAGCATGCCTTGAACTTGTTGAACAGCAGGCAAATTGCTATGGGCGAGTGCTGACCTTTGTCATGTCCTATCCATAAAATGATGCCCAGTGAAAGCTCATAGATAGGTATCTAGTCTGACATGTGCTTAAAGTCAATCTTGTTAGGTGCAAAATAGGATGTCGCTCATGACAAATTAAGTTTATTCTGTATAAGTTATCTGCTGTTCGAGTCTCACCAAATTCCCTCAGTTGAATGTTTCTGAATGTCCTAAAGTTACTGTAGGTTTGCCCTTGTTGTCCATTTTCAGATCCAAATTTAACGCAGGGAACAGTTATGTTCACTAATGGAGTTCCATACACTTACCAAAATGGAATGGCAGTTTTTCATTCACCTGACGGAGGTTACCAAATACCTCAGGCGCAGGTGAGATAAACAGTCGCAGCATTTCCATCCTTACTGTTCTTTCACATCACTGTGGTTTATACTCATACTTGAAGTACTGGATTCACATCAGTAATGAATTTCAGAAAACTACATATAACATAATCAAGAAAAAGGATTGGTTTAGGAGCTGTACTGTCCAAACATTTGTAATAGGAAAATGATAATGATTTCTCCAGGTTCTAACTACACTATATTTAGTGTGAGCGTGATCTCATTCATATCTAAAATTGTACTCAATCTGGCATTTTGTGTAAGAGAAAATTTGCCTGTGATGTGAAGTATTTTACTTTTGATGAATTACAAAAACTGAATGAATTTACACCAGTGATACTGGTAACATTTGCTGTAACTATGGTTTGAATGTATATTTCCAGATGTGCTTTCAAATGCTAAGCCAGTGACAGTTCAAAACTTACTATTTTGAAAGTACATAAATGATGTGAAACCAGTGCTATTTGTTTCAGACTGAAGTCTAGGATAGTCTTATATTCTCTAGATGCTTCTTGGAAATGTTGAAGTTGAAGTTGTTGGAGTATTTTCAGGCATGATGTTCAACCCTTTTTGCCCTTGTTTTCCAGTCCTCCTCATGAAGGCTTGATTGTATCAGCACCTTTGTTTCAGGGCAGCGTCAACTCTCTTTTTAGACAAAATAAAACCACTCTCCATATGGTTGAAGGTCAGCTTCACCAGAGCAGCAATTTCAAGATAGTAAACTTGACTAAGATAGTGGTAAAATATGGCTGGATATATGGTCATCATTTCATTGTTTGTACATGGTTATGAATTGTTTCTTGTGTCTTTAGACCAGGGGTTGTTTGTTTATAAAACAGTACTCATTAAAAAAGAAGACCCCAGTAGCACACCAGAATCAGTTTTGACATTTCAGATTCGGGGTGTCATTAAGTCAGTACAGTTATCTTATCTATGGCTGCATGAAAACAATTATTTCCACTTACCCCAATAGACAAAAACATAGAATTGATTTAAGAACTTTCAAAAAGGTGTGATGACTTGTTGAGAGGTTAGCAAGAACAAGTGTGACTAGACCCTTGGTGTTGCTTATCGCTGGATTCATGAATACAATTTCCCTGAGGAAAAGAGAATATGCAGAACAACATGAAAATAAGTACTCAATCCCAATCTAACAATTATGTTATAATAAAAAGTAAGGACCAAATTAACTTGCAAAAAATCACTGTACCCTTCACAATTTTGTAACTGTGGCATGACATGCATGAAATGTCTGTCACAAATGTACTCAAAGTATTTAGCAAAGAACATAGTTTTGTTGATGACCCCATGAAGTTTACAGATGTAGTGGTGATGTGACAGTTTGTTGATCCCTTGTACACAGATTCGTAATAATGGTATTTGATCAGGTTTCCCCACATGTCACACCTTCTGGAACCCAGTACCATAGGTAATGTTAGTACCAGCCACAACCTTGGCACAGGATTTATGTGTGCTTCCAGTGATTGCTGTTGGAGAAATCATTTATGGTTTCTGTAATATGAATAAGGAAAACAAGGGCAAAAGGTTAAGATCTCAAAAGGACATGTAGAAATGTTTGATTTGACAGATAATTGAATTGTGTAACTTCAGAGTTATTTATTTAGTTTAGTTTGTAATTATTATGAATATTGCAGTTGTATCTGTTCTGTAGCTTACGTTTACAAATATAGGCCACACCAATTGTATTTGATGAATGATCTTGGTCGGTTTTCCAAGCAACAGGAGCCAAAGTGAAACCTCCAATTCAAGTGGTAACAAACTCAAGAGATAGTAATGATCATATGTCTTTAACTTTTTGTGTTAATTCATATTTTCTGTGTTTGAAATAGGGAAGGCCTCTGCATAAAACATATAACAATTGATGTGGCCGTGTGACCATGGGTATATGTCTGTCTCAGAACATGGATACTTCTATTATTCATGCGTAGAACCATCTCGCATCTAATAATCTTTGTAAAGTGAACAACATATGATTAACGTTGCCATTTCATAAGAAAAACTTGAGGAACTTCAGGATGGTTACCAGACAGATAATGTTTGCATTTTCAAGGATGACTCAAATTATTTTGATGTAAGATAACACTTCACTGGAATAATAACAGTGAAAGTAGTTTCACATAAGTACAACTTCAGATAACTGACTATGGATTTCGGGACCTATTAATACATGTGGTCTCTCCAGGGAGTTTACAGAACTGGTTATCTACCATTCCATGGTTGATTTTACTTTACAATAAATTTTATTGTTAACATTTCGACAATTTACAAAACACTATTTTTTCTTGTACACCAATTCAATTTTGAGAAGAAAAAACAAAGACATGAAGAGATAAGTTGGCTAAATTTCAAAGTAATTTTCATGCTTTACATTATTTTGTGCGTATTTTGAAAATACATTTATATGAACATGCCTCTGACAGTTTTGGATTAAAGAATGAATGACTGTGGTTAAGAAATTGAGTAACAAACTGCACATTCATTTCCAAATCTGACAACATGACAGTTTTGCCATTAATTTGCACAGGGACTTCAGTGTAGACCCACTCATGTGAATGCTGCTCAAAGAGAACAAGTAAAGGTCAGATATATACCACAGTCACTGCTTTGTTTCTATTCTAGTTGACACATCTAACAACTTATCTTTTCATACAACTGAAACTATAATGTATTTACCCTTGATCATTAATCACCTTAGAACCCTCCTCCCTTCTCACCAACTATGGATAGGATGAATCCAACAGAATCTTGTAGGGTAGCTAAGGGGGCATCAATCTGTATTGCCTGGTGGTAATACAGTGCAAGTCCTGAGTTTGATCCTCCAGATGGTGACAGGTGATTAAGCCAGTTCTTTGTATGCCTGCATGATAGAATTTCTAGAATATTGACAAAAGTGGCTTATCCTTCAAAATCACTTAGTTTATTACCAACTTGTCATTCACACAAGCATTACATTTTGGAAACACTACTGAGCTATGACCTATAAATTAGTATTGTTGGCATATTGACCTTGACTGATCTTATAGGTGCAGCTTAAAACTATTTGGGCTAGTAAGACTCAACATATTTTGACACGGATTGGGATGCTAAAAAATGTTGAAAACCCCATGTGTTTTGTCATAAAACACAGTTTTCCTAAGCTATGATTTGATTTATTATTATTTTTAAATCGTACCCTGTATCTTATTGGTATAGGTATTAGTGTTTCAGTTTACCAGTTCACTGGACTGGCAGCACTTAAAAATATTGGTTGATGGTGGGGTAGCCCTGTGGTTAAAGCTTTTGTTCATCATGCCAAAGACCCGGATTCGATTACCCACATGGATACAATGTGTGAAGCCCATTTCTGGTGCCCCCACCGTGATATTGCAGGAATATTGCTAAAAGCCGCTTAAAACCAAACTCACTCACTTACTAAGAATATAGGTCCATCCATTATTTTGCCAGTCCTAGTAATTAAGCTAGTGAAACCTTGTGACTTGCTTACATGATGCTGGTAGATCTGCATGTTTATACATCCGATGCAGTTTATATATATTATTACCCCAGCTGTCTTCATTCATATTCTCTTATACACACACACACACACACACGTCACAGTTATCGGAATATCTTAACCAATTACATGAAACTTTCTCATTTACCTTTTTTACTTACCGTTTTAAGGTAGATCTCTCCTACTTAGATGTTTGATCATGACTAATTGCGTCCTAGCCACCAACATCTTTTAATCTCATCTTTATTATCCCCTTTTGAAAAACCTGTAAAAGATTTGTCTGCACTTCCACCATGTGAGCCTCAATAAGGTGCAATGTCACTGTTACATTTTGGCTGTACATGTTATTCATATTCTGTTGTTATTGGATCAATATGGACAAAGAATTTCCCAGCCTCTTGTAAAAAGAAACACCAAGACAGTGTTTAGTTATTTATTCATAAATGGACATTAAGATGTGGTTAGTTTCAGTTAATGTTGTTTTCTGCCAGTCCAGTGGACCGATAAAAATCAATTTTTCAACTAACACATTGAATTCATACTACTCAATGATAAATTACTGGACAGTGAAATAGTTCAGGTGAATGTGATCAGACCTTGCCAGGTCGTTACTGAAGTATCCTAAATAACTTTCATGATAACAGGGCTCTGTTAGAAAAGCAGTCTCTTGTGTGTTTGAAAACCAGTTAAGTTTTTATTTGGATCTTCAAAATCTTTGATAACTCCAAACATCAAAGTATTTGATGAAATATTTAAGAAATTGGTATGTCATTACAATATGTTGATTTGGCTCTTACCTTTGAAATATTCAATCCAAAGAATAGGTTATATTGAAGTGGTAAGGTGAGAAACTGGTACACATGTATTTTACGGGCTCCAATCCAGCATGTTGTGCTGCTTCTACTGATGTATCTGCAGCTTTGTTGTTTAATAGGATAAAGATAGAGCAAAGACAATAAGCAGAATAAACTTTCAGTTCTATAAAAGCAATTCATAAATATCAGAACATTTTAAAACATTGCTAAAAAAATGAAAATCCATAATAGTGTGCAATAACCACATCAGTGACATTCCTACATGGGACCAGTACTAAAACATTTTACACTTGGTTGTATATTCTTACTACAGTGACAAATAAGTGATATTTAAAAGTTACATTTCTGAAATCTTGCTATCAAAGGCAAATGCCAATTTTATTTGAAACCGTGAGGGTAGCTATCTGTAAAGAACTTGATTTTTATATGCTGTTGAATATGGCATCAATGTGTTAGTTATCAACACCACGTCTTAAACCATCTAATTCCAGGTAATATGGTTCCAGTTACTCAACCTAAATCATGGGTGCTGTCCATAATAAATATATTAACCCCAATAACCTCTGCCAAGCAACCCATTTCCACCTTGATAAGAATTATAAATAGGGAACATAATATGTTGTATGTAACCATCCCTGGTTGAAAGTGAAAAGAAAGGAAGCACATTTCACTTTTTAGGCCTTCTGTGAGTGATGCCATAACAAACATCACTGCACTATGAGATGTTTATCTTACCCTTTAAACAACAGCTCCACAGTTTCCTATGCCCTTCTGAAAAGTGACTTGGAAATATAACAATGATCTTTGGAAGCCTGAACTCTCATATTAGACCTGTCAAAGTGTTGTGATCACTTTTTTGCCACTTTGAAAAATATCTGTAATATTTCAGACTTATTAAAATTTATATATACCTGTGACCCTCCTTAACAAGCTGTATAGTCTGATATCGTTTGTGTCCTTCCAGTTTTGTCAAAGTAACATATAGTACCAGCAGCAGAATTTGAGTAGTATGTATACTTTTAATACTTTTTTTACTCTTTTTGGAATTTTGGGGGATCATGGCGATTGTATGTGTACCAATGAAGAATCCTTCTTTGAACCACCAATATCTGTACCATTTGTAGTCATTCTGTATTTGATAGGGTCATATGCATAAACAGTCATCAGCACGTCAGGATTCAATAACCTGGCTGCATTGCCCGTGGTGGTAAAATCTGGAAAGTTATTTTTTGTGTCCTGATTTTATAGGGTTGTGAAATGATTGTACTTTAGTGAAGTGAATGTTTCCACTGACTATTTCAGCAACCTGCCTACACAGCTACAGTGATGGTCCCGCAGACGCCAACTATGTATCACATGGCTCCACAATATTCTGCCTACCAGCCAGTAAGTGGATACGAAGGGCCTAACAACACAAGGCTATTGGCATCCAAACCAATGCCTCAGATTAAAGAGACATACACACATTTGGTAATTCTTTATACAGAGGTGTGGTTAGATGAGCGCATTGGATGCACCTTTAGCAACACTGAGTAACAACAGCATGATTGTTTCCAGACCCATAGATCTGTACAAACGGCATAGCCAGTACTGTTTAGTTTCAACTAACACTGTTTTGTTGGCACTTTCCCACTTGATTGTCTTGAAAATGAAATCACATGGTCGTGAAAATACACCTGTAACCACCTTAGTTTTGCTTCTTTGACCAAGAAACATTTTACGTATACATTTATCGTCATTTTAGATATAGAAAATGCATGTACCTAATACTGATACACATTTATCTTTTTACTCTTTACTTTTATTTGTTGTTGAAGGTGTAAATAACCCAAGTAATAGACCATTTAAAGTAAACAATCAACAATCTAATTGACAAACATGTTGGCAATTATTGATTGGTTGATGGATGTTAGGTTAATTTTATCAATACAAATGATTGATCCATGTTTGAATAGGTAACTGCTGAGATTATAGCTCCACTATGTGTGCTAGAAATTCTGTTGAGATTAGAATAACAATGTGGATCATTACAAGTGGATAAGTTATTTGGGTGGTCAGACTGACTAGGTAGATTACCCATCATGGCAACCTGACTGCATTGCAGGCAATATCAATCACCTAGTTTTCCATTGGTCCATGCTCCAGTTATTTACAGACTGCCATGCTATATGACTGTAATGTTGCAGAGGGTGGCATGGAACACAAAACAAACCAAACAGCTCTGCTGCTGACAACTGCAACAAAACAAAGGGGAATGTATAAACTGGAATGAATCCACCCAAAGTTGTTGACAAGTTCACTTTACATTAGAAAAATGAAGAACACTACTGTGACCGATGTCATGGCATTTAAATTGCAAAGTTTATGTAAATGGTTGAGACAGCCCACAATGATACCTGTATCACAATGATAGATTAAAACGGGCATTAAAACTTGATAGTGATCTGTGTAGATAATGATCATAAGAATTTTCTGCTTAGCACCATGGCCAATGTCTGTCTTAGTGTCTAGGTGGCACTAGTGGCTTGATAGCAGTTGATCCCATCCTTATCTACATATTTGGCAAAGATGAAAACTGGCTGGTTTTTTTTGTTTGTTTGTTTTTTTATTTATTTATTTTTATTATTTTTATTTTATTTTATTTTTATGTATTTTTGGGGGGGATGTTGGTGTTTTTGGGTTGTTATTTTAAATCATTTTATTTATTTTAATTATGTTTTAATTTTGTTTTGTTTGTTGTCTTTTCTTCTTTTTTTGGGGGTGGGGGGGTTATAAATATCAATTGAGGTCAAGTGAACTGAACAAAGTACTTTTGCAAGAAATATTTGACTAAAGGCAAATTCAAATCGGCTAACTTTTACCTCAGGTTTTTTAATCTCATTATGCAGCCTACCTGTCTGCTCATCAGTTCTATTGCATTGTCCACAACTTATGCCAAAACTTGGTAACAACATTAAAATGCCTTAAGATGCCTTCATGGCATTTGGTCCTGACAGGCTTTCATTAACTGGAATAAGAAAGAAGGAAAAGCACAGGTGGTGTTGTACCCAAACAGAATGTTAGACATAAAAAGCTAGTTACAGACATTAATTGTTTAAGTATTCACAGGTTAAGATTAATGCTTGCAATGTTATTTTTGTAGATACATCAGGTGTGCAACTTGATGGCTAACCACAAACAGACCTATCTGTATAGCTAAGATTAACGAAACTGATAGCAGATAAACCTTGCAACCACGGCTACATGTGAAAACATTTGTCATTTACCATCACAGATAGCTTCTAATGTCAATATTCAGTTTTTAGATTTCCTTTTGAGGATTGGTGTGGGGGTGGGGGGACTTTGCATTATGACTTCATGAATCATAAAATTATTTTTTTTAAACTGTCAAGAAGGAAATACCTTTCTCTGATACTGCCAGTTTATCAGCTATTTCAGAGGTAGTGATTGTGATTTGAAATCCCCCCTTGAGCTGCCAGAATCAAGTATTTTCAAATTTGTGGTACATGTTGTTACCTGAATTAAGTCTATTTATTCATTGATCTCTTTCTTCTGTTATCCTGATGTATGATTCCTTTCCTTGCAGCAGGCTACCCCACAGTGGACAACTGCAGCTGCTGCTGCAGCCAGCCAGTGGCGTTGGGCTCCACAGGTGTGTTCAGTTCTACCTGTCTTACCTGGGGAACTGATGTTATACTCCAACCTTTTTAGTTTGGGGGTATATAGTTATACCAAGGAATCTGTCTGTCTGAAGACATACTTGTTAACCAATAACTTCAAAACTATTGGTTGGATTGGTTTCAAATTTGGGGATAATCTGAAGGAGAGATACAGTGCACATTTTTAGGATATTTTAATCTTTGGATTGGAATTTTTAAAATTGTATATGCATGAGCATATTACTCAGATGACTGATCAGTCTCATTGAACCATAAGTGCTTATACTGTTGTTAAGGTAGTCATCCCTCGCGATACCGCGGATTCGGTTAAACCGCGGGGTAATCCGTGGCTCCCATAAAACAAAGTTGCCAAGTCATCACACATATTCACGTAATTGAAAATAGCACATCAACAAATCCGCTGTTGAGCTCTGGTTAATCACATTGTAAAGTAGTGAAATTCAGTGCAGATTGCAATTAACTGTTTATCGTACATATCCATGGTTTTTCAGATGCTTAAAACATGCAGTTTTTTTAAAAATAATAATAGATGAACAGGGAAACATTGTAATAACTTTATCATAAAGACATGCCATCAACCTTGTACTTACGTTTGCTGTGATGTAACACCCCGTGTAATTGCCAGGTAAACACCGCCATCCGAGAATGTATGATGTCATAAAACACATTTTATTTGATTAAATTCATTCCCATTTTCATTCATTAAAGCTGTTTACAATAACAACGGAGAAACCGTGAGTGAAATGGAATTACCTCATTCCATACAACGCCCGCTTACCACATTCATGAGGGTCCGTTTTTCGCGCCTACCGCGATAGCACCAATTTCACAT
>VKKT01003076.1:10253-21276 GCA_008038995.1 Haliotis laevigata | reverse complement strand
TCCGGCTTAGTTGAATAACAGGTAGCATGACAGGAACAACAATTGAATTATCATATCTTGTGATGTTTGATTGCAAGTTTCATGTACATACATCTATTTTCATTTACAACGGGGTTTTTTTTTCACCTCCAACAATACGATATAGTTTTGACTGGGCACAATACACGAAATAGCAGTTTTGTTATGTCCATGTAAAATAAGATTTTACTTGGTCTTTGTTCCACATTATGTAATCGTTACTATAACGTGGGTGTCTAATAACGTGAGGGGTCATCCATGGACCCGAGGACCCACGTTATGGCGAGGGATATCTCTATGTAGAGGCATAGTGTTTCAGAGTTGCACTGCGCAAGGCATTTATTTTCTCCTGAAATGAAGGTGATGTCATTTACCCAGAAGTGCTTATAACGTCATTGCTATTAAGGTGGTTGGTGACAGATTTCTCTGTTTCAACTTAGTTCTTGATTGGGCATATGATTGCTTGGGTATTCAGGAAATGGTAGGCTGTGTTTCATGTTGTAACACTGATCTTTTACATATAATTTAAATAACTTAGTTATTAATTTGATGGCAAGTATCAAATATTCCACAATCTCTAAATTTGGGGTTGGCATCTAGACATAAAAGAAGTTCAGAGTTTGATCTTTTTTCTCAAGTATAAAGCTTTTAACTTTCTTTCCAGCAGAGCCCTGGCCAACCCACACTGACGGCAAATCCAGCATACGTTTATGCCACAATGCATTCGGCTCCTGAACTCATGTATGCCACACAGCCCCCACCTCAAGCATATGGGACAGAGCTGGCTGACGCAGCCCTCATGGAAGGAGCCCCAGTCGAGGTAATCCCAAGTCACTATGCGTTGTGATGACCACATCGCATTACATAGCCTCAGGCTTGCAGCTTGCGGTAACACATATTGGCCGTGGCGGAAAATGGCACAGAATATGCAAGGATAACTGATGCTACGGAAGGGAAGCACCTAACAACTTTGTTATTTTCTGTCTAGCAGCTTGCCATTCCATGATGTACATGTGTCCACTGGTTGTGTCTTGTTTGTCAACTGATGAGCTATAGGTATTTTGCTAATATACCTCATTTTTCTCAAGTTCCCTACAAGTTGTATGGTATTCAACTACCATTGGTAGAATTTTTATGTATAGTTTTCCTATAGTTAAGTTCTTAGTATTTTCCCTCAGATAATGAAATCCTGAACCTGTTTTGAATTAGGATATAAGTAGATAATTCTTTTGTTGTAAGGTCTTTTGAGAATTCCACAAAAACTCTTTGCATAACATAAGACTAGAAAGAATATTTGTATAATGTTGTTAGATTCCGATATCAGAATAAGTACATATATTTATATATATGCAAGTAAATGCTTTTACAAATGTGGTAATTCTTATCAGTGTATGTTATTGTTTTTACACAATTTGTTATGGACAGTTGGGTGCTTCCTTTATCCTTACTCCACAAGTCCTTGGATATGAAATATGCAAGTTATTCTCTAGTAAATAAACTTATGATGCTCATGTATGTTTTTAATTACTCATGCGATATATTTTTTTTTTTCCAAAAGTGAAAATATTGTATACATTATGTGTCATTTTTTATCATGGTAAGTTTTCAACATGACTATAAAGTCAGTTGTCGTATATAGGTATATGTTGCATCATAGACGCCTACCATTCACGATCGATCTCCATAGAAACACTGGGTTTTGAAAGATTGCAGTGTACTAGTAAAAGATGCATATAATCTTGTCTTGTACATCTTTTTCAGCTTCTGTGAAATTTGTCTGTTGTCTTGTGTCCTTTTATGATCTAAACTGTTACTGGCTGATTTATGTTGATGTGTATATATTGCTGACGTAATGTGTCAACAAGTGGTTTAAACAGTGATTAAAGATGTGTATCCTGCATATATCAAAAGAATATTACCTGTTCAATATTTTAACATCTAGGGATCTTCAGTTTTAACCTTTTGTCTTTGCTACTAACTTGTACTTAGATTTCTGTTGCCCATACCTTTGAGCAAAGCATTTCTGTGAATTCTTAGGATCAGATTCTAGCTTAAAATTTTTAGTGCCATCATTTATGAAGAAACATCAAGTCGTCTTTTATCAGTTGTTCTGTTCATGGTGTTGATGGCTTATAGAAATTTTAGATTAAAGGTCACAATCACTTCCATTTGTGTTTGTGAAACGTATTTGCTCTTACGTATGGGACTTTGTTGAGGGTTAGACTGATGCACTATTTCATCTATTATTTATCAAAATCACTTGTTGATTCAAAGCACAAATACTGGCAGTATCGTTCTTGTGAAATATAACCACCAACTACATATTTGGGCAAACAACTGAAAAAGAAGAATGCTGTCACACATCAGAAGAAAATGTCTAGGGACCTATATCATAAGTTTGCTTGTCGAGATAGCCTGAAAAGAAAAACTTTGTTTGCAGAATACTTTTCCATAGGGGAAATGTTTTAGGACATCATATTTATAAACTAGTTGTCTTTATTTAGAAAAAAGTTAAATTTTATTCCTTGATATATTTACAATGTGAAATTGTCAGTGTGTTAATTAAAATTTATACAAACAGTACCAACACTTTTACGATATTTAAGAACTATTTAGGATTTTATTCTGTGTAAGGTATGCTTATCATTTCATTGTCAATGTCTATCATGTATTTACATGGTCATTTTCCACTGCATTTACCTTGTATGTTACTGAGACAGTGTAAGGTGTTTGTCAGTTATCTTGCCAGTATTGGTGCTCTGACTGTTATCATGTCTTGTTGAGCAGTCCATTTGACTGCATTTATGGAGACAATGCATTAAGACATGTACCTCCTAAAATATGTTTTGGAACAAAGGAAACTTTAAACAGTCCTCCTAAATGCAATAAATAGTCAAACAAGTGATCTCCTAAATTCTATTAACAAACCTTTGCCCTGTAGCAAATATTTTATCCTGATCTTGTGGCATTTATTGGTGGTATTGGAGAATGCATTGCCTACATAGCATGGTGTAATGACTAGTGTTTAAAGCCATCCCCCCTTTCTCTTCAGGGTACTGGTGTGGTGCCAGTGCAGCCACCGTTGGCCAATCACATGCATGTTACTGACGCTAACAGTCTCGCCTCTTCTGAGCAGACCCCTGTTACAACCGTGCTTCCTATGCATACTCCTGCATCCAATACTGCCACCACTGTCGCTAACTTGAAGAGAAATGTAGCAATTACTAGGCGCTCTTACAGTAGCCCTACAATTCTTGTGAAGCATGGCCACAAGGTACAGCGAGTGATGCTGTCGCCTGGCTCTGTGTACGGCGGGGCCTCCGACACGGGGGAACATTGTCATGAGGGCATCATGAAAGCCCCACATCTTAATCCCAGCTCCAACTGAAATATGTAACGGGAAAAAATCACAGCTCAATTGAAATTATTTGTAAAAGAATCTCATCTTGTTGAATATTCTTACACAAAGGATTTGTGTTCTGTGTTTTCGTGGAAAGTTAAGAATGATGATTACTGTAACTTTTTAACAAGAGGAAAGATTGGTCATTTGTACACATGACCAGCTGGAGGGATTAAGAAATATTTTTGGATCCAACACTTTTAAGAGTGCTAATTTTGATGTCTCAACATGAAGAAATATGCTGACCTTGTACCCAGTTTAAGATAAATCATGAATATGACACTTTTATTTTTGTACATTGAATGTGAATATTTGAGCCAGTGCCTTTTCCAGGCTGGGCAGCCACACTTGTCTATCATAGGTGAAAAGCAACACTGAATACCTCAGTACACCTGCATTGAGATTTGTCGTAACTAGTGTTAAAGGCCAAATCAGGAAGCCATTTGTTTACCCTTCACTTCACCTTGTATCCTTAAAATATTGTCAGACAATAATGATGTATTTCTGAGATCCAGTTTTCTACTCATGGTTGCACCCTCCTTTAACTTTCACATCTAGGTCAAGTACTGATATATACATGAATAATTGTTTTAACTAGTTAAATGGAACTAGGTACTAAACTACACAAATTTGTGTTCTTAGAAGGATGCTGTTGGCCATCTGGAAATGTTACTTTGGTGGAATGGAGCTTGACAAAAAGAATAAAATAGAAATAGCAACCTGTCCTGTGCCTCATGGAAAGTTTGGAATTTCACTCTCAGGAAGTTTTTATTAATTCAAGCAGTCAGAGGCTTATAATCAAGGATATGGTTCAAGTTATTTTTTTGTTTGGCAAGTAAGTCTTGATAATTAGAGCATGGTATTAATAAACCTTTCAAATAATGTAGAATCATAGTGATAGTGAATTTAGATAAAGTTCAACTGCTTACACAAATATGCTTCGTAGGTTTACAGTTCATTTACGGTTTTGTTACAATTCGTGAAGTGTTGACTGAAATTAGCTCCAAGGAATACCAGCTGGCAATTGTTTTGTGCTGGGCAAGGGTAAACAGATGGTCCAGTTAAGATTTGCGCCTGCGTTGTTACATCATGCAATCATACATTGTGCCATCAGTGTGCTGTAGGGGTGTAACGGAACGATGATAGATTTATCATATGGTGACAGTAGCTGATACAATAGATTTCAACAAGGTTTGCTAAACATACAACCAATACTCTAAATGTTGTCCATATTTTTATTGAAATCATACCACAGCTTTGTTTCATACTGTGAGAAAATCCAAATTTTGGTCAAAGGTATTTGAACTTTTTAATTGTGAGTGTTGTATCACGCTCCCAGTCAACATCGTTACATCCCTCGTGTTCTGCTCCTTCATCCTTCCATCATTTGTTTGTGTTACGTTTTGTCACTGTTTTGTTTTATGTCCCACATTGTCCTGTGCAGTAGTTCTCGACACACTGTTTTGTAAACTTGCTTTTTATAGCTTTCATATTTGCATGTTGTGCAAATTCATAGCATATGCATTTATTTTGTGTTTGGTGAACATACCACATTTTGACGTTTCAACATCTAACATTTGAGTATTGTGTTTTTACTGGTCGGTTGTGCTTCTTGGAAGTCAAAGTATTTTGGCTATATTTCATGGTTGATAATCAGCTTATATATACACCAGATACAAAACCGTCAGCAAAATTACTTGACAATATCCACAGAAATAGAAGATATATATAATATATTTTGGAAGTTACTTATTATATTGAGGGTTTATCTGTCATTTTCCTCATATATATGTTTATCATGATACCACATCTTGAATACTTGTATTATTTATTTCATTTTGTTATGTTTTCATGCCTGCTTCAACAGGGTTCTGTTGTATGGGATGTTGTATTGAATCCTTTATACAGTGGTGCAGCCAAACTCAGACACCGGAAACCTTCCTAGGATGGAAGGATTTGAAGTTATGATAGGACATTCTGAAAATGAGAATCATTATGGACCCAGTAGAACACTTGAGTCTAAAATGCAAGACACATTGGAAACAAATCCCAATCTAGTCTTTAAACAAAATGCCTGCAATATTATCATACTCTATTTTTTAATGTTGTTTCTGGAAACTATTGTGGGTGAATTGTAATTGTCACTTGTCATTTTCTTGACTTAGGATGTTATTGCTTATGTTATTTATATACAAATTGTATATATACTAGTTTATCAAACATCAGTGCTACTAATGTACCACATATGTGGAAAGCATATTTCTCTACATCCCTGCACTTGACCAATTAACAAGAGATAGAGTGTAAGTCACTATTTCCATGGCTGCACCACAAAAAGGAAATGCATCACTCCTAGTGTCTAGTCTTTCCATGTCAGTTGTTTGTGCTCTGACGGCACCTGGTTGTGATAAGCACAAGGCAAAGAGAGGAAAACTGCATCCTGGGTACCAGGTGTTAAAAACCAAACAATAAACATGCTGACATTTTTAAACTATTAATATTTTCTGTTTACTTGAATTTTATGCTTTCTAGCATATATGGACAAGTGGCTTTTTGAAATAGTTTTCCTCAACAACAAAAAGATAATGGTTCAGATAATGTCAGATATCTCCAACAATGTTTTGGTAATTATTTTCCAGAGAGCCAGTTTCCCTGCCTTTGTGTTTAAAATGTTATGGTCTCATTTATGTGGAATTATGTAAGTTACCTCCTTGCCTTCAGAATCAGTACATTATTTTGGCTAAGTTAATACTATGCCAGTGTAGTAATGTGCCCAATTAGTACATCTGGAACCCATTTGGTTTTCACCACAATCCAGCCCATAACATCAAATGAAAGTATTTTCCTAGTCCAGAACTAAGAAGTATGAACACTTTATGAACCTAGTAGGTATTGATAATTTGAAAGCAAGGAGTTAACAAGAACAATGTTATCTTTACTTTATATTTTATGTATTAGAATGTGAACTAAAATTAACCATAGTCATTTCAGGATTTGTGTTCATAGCTGTGATTTGAGGAGATACATGATGATTACTGTAGATTATTCAATGCCAAGATATGGCTTTGTTGAATTTGATATGTGACTTTTGTTCATTAATATTTTCATGTATTCAACTGAAGTGGAAGTCTTTAAGTCTGATTGCAGAGCCAGTCCAACGAGGTAAAGTTCAACAAAAGTATTCATGGCACACTTCACAATATGCCTTTCTTTCTTTTCTTTTTTTTGTCGCACAGTTTCTATTCCAAACAAAATTGCTGACAAACTACATTAGAATCACGACTGGTTATGGGCATAATGGTGAATTGAACATTTGGGGAGAATGTGATTTTGTTTGTCAGACACACTTTGGAAACTTGATACAATATGGTTACAAGTTTGTGATTGATGATGGCATTATTTCAAGGACAGGGATTGGGAAAGGCAGGGGCCATGGGCCATTTTGCACATTAGAATGAAAAATGGCCCATCAAGTCTACTATTGATACAAGGGCAGTGGCCCATTCTAAATTCAGAAAATGGCTAATAATCTTGAAAATGGCCCATTGTCAAAGTTCTCTATCCCAATCCCTGCAAGGATATAAAATGGTGTATTTATACACACAATAACTGTGAAATCTGAATTAACATATTTGCAAAGAGCAAAGTAATTGCCATTTTTCTTGTATACAGTAGACCTTACCAATGACAAATATTGTACGGATGAAGTGGGCCTTCTCTATTTAGTAAAAAGGGGCAGATCTATGCTTTGTCCAGCAAAATTGCCAAAGCAATAATCTGGTGTCGTCAGCAGGGCCGGCTTATGGGGAGAAAAACACCTGGCTCACCATCCGCAACTGTGAAATTCGTAACCAATGTATAAGGGGYGGTGGGGTAGCCTAATGGTTAAAGCGTTGGCTCATCACGCTGAAGACCCGGGTTCAAATCCCCACATGGGCACAATGTGTGAAGCCCATTTCCGGTGTCCCCAGCCGTGATGTTGCTGGAATATTGCTAAAAGCGGCGTAAAACCAAACTCAGTCCGTCAGTCAGTTGTAACCAATATGTACAAGTTAATAGGTTTGTCTCATTTGGAGTTTTGTTGAATGCCAGAAGTGGTTATTAATTATAAGACCTCATGTGACATCATCTTTACATTGATTTTTTTTTAATGCTGTCTCTGCTGGCCCCAAAGTGATAGAACCATGGTTAAGTGAAGTGTGGATATTGACATGATGTCCAAATACAAAGGTTTCACATGCCCGTTCATGATTAACTGGTACATTATTTCTGTTCTAACTCAACCCTAGAAACATTCTATGACACTGAAGCAATAATTGCTTGTACATTGTTTGTAGATATAGCCAGCAGAATCTGATTGTGATGTTTAGTCTCTTCTTTGTATGGAAAAAGTTTGTAATGTCCAGACATTTGCCTGTTTGAGGTGGGTTTTCACTAGTTTTGTCTGATTTCTAGTCAGTGGTATTTGATTAGTCAATTGCTCTTTGTGTCTGCAGGGTTTCTTCGTTCCAACTTGAATGTACACTTGTTCTTGAACCAGTGTATTCAATCTATACATCATTATGATATGTTGAAATTTACTTTAATTCAGATGGGTATGCTGTCTATATTTATATCTTTTTTTTATAGAGAATTTTATTATCAAAACATATTCTTTTTTTGATGCAGACGTTTTTGTTACCAAATGTGATCTATTTTTTAAATGTCAGTTCTGATAAGTATATTGATGTATGTTTTGATTATGATGTGGATATATATTGATGATGACATGACAGCCTTTGCATTGATTGAAATTTCAGGATCTCTAAGCACTGATTTATATTATGGAGCTACATTGCTTTGTCCTGGGATTAGACAGTGCAGACAATGAGCCTAATATGGTTGATGTGTAATGTTGCAGTCAGAATAACAATAGTTTATGTATTAATTTGGAAATAATGTTATTGGGGTTTTGGAAAAAGACAAACCCAGCTTGCACCATTTCAGATGTAGGATTTTTTATGGCCATAAATTTGAAGATTTTAGTCTCAGCAGCACTTTATATGCATGCATTCATTGATCCTGAAATATTATTTCATTACATATTTTGAGGAAAATGATGAGAAATTTGAGAAAAAGACCTAACAAGAAATGTATAGTTTGTTATAAGCAAAGCTGCATTTTGCAGTTATGCGCTCCTGACAAGGAAAGATATTTTGACGTCCATATTTGTATTGTGACAGATACTCCCTGTGATCATCTAGTCACCACCACTGTGTATGCTAAAAGTGATTGTTGCATCTGTACATCAGAAATTGGTTGTGACTGTAAGAGTGTCTGTAATTTATGTGTACTCATTTGATGAATGTGAAAATCTTCAAAGAATAAATGTGTTCATGGATATATGCGTTCATAAATTTGTTTCATGTACTGGTGGGTGGTCGTTATATTTGTCTTGTAAATCAGTAGCTTTTACAGTTTGAACATCGTTTGTTATTTAACACCTCACTCAACAATATTCCAGCTATATGGAGGTGGTCTGTATACGAGTGTGGACCAGACAGTCCAGTGGTCAACATCATGAGTAAGCATCAATCTACGCAATTGGGATATGATGAAGTTTTTTATCGACCAAGTCTCAGTCTGAGCCATCCCCTTTAGTTGCCTCTTACAACAACCATTGGTTTCTGAGGACCAGTTCTAACCCAGATCTTGACAGGTACTTTGTATTGTATCGCAACATCTCATTAAGCTCTCATAAGGGCCAGCATATGGTCATTGTCCAAGGTAATGATAATGCAATTTGCTTTCTCAAACATGCACTTGTGACAATATTGAAAAGTCCAACATACTACAGAGACTTGTCCCATGTCCTTATGGGTGTAGTGCTCATTGCACGCTTCCATTGTCCAGAACAACACTTTGCATATTATATAATTGTTCATTTAATATTCATATACTGGTATTCACACTGATATACAATGAAGAAACAAATCAGTTTCACAAAAAGAATATAAAGACAAGCAGTGCAAGTTTCACATGACCAACACCATAAGATGTGTTTCTTTTGCAGCAGTAGAAAACATACTGAAATGCCTTAGGTTTACATTTGCACCTGGTTTTGTATTATTGCTATAAAAATGCATGTGATAAGATAATACTTCAAAGTCATGTTTTGAAACATGGCTTTTGTACAAGTAAAAATACACTGAACAAAAAAAAAAGCTCTCAATCATGAATATTTGGGTGGATTTTTTATTAGTAAAGGCTTAGCACATAATTCCACAAAAATATTTGTGATATCTTTGTTCAGTATATAAAGGCTGCTCATGGTGACAGCAATAAAAGCTGTGTACAAATACTCATTTGGTGAAATTTTATTGTTTGGCATGTTTTGGACTTCTGTCTGTCTCCATCTTTCTTATAGCTACACATCAGTATGATACATTCTATATACAATTTCAACAGGGTTTGGACGGATGGAATATTACATAATACAAGTTAGTAACATTTTGTTATTTATATATACTGAGGAAACACCACTTCATTGCAGTGTTCATTCATATATTTTCAGATTTTTACCCTCCGTACAAAGCTTGCGAGGAATCCTGGAAAAGAATAAAGGAACACTACTGCTTTCATGTGTTCCCTTATTTGTTTCCATCAGTATATATAAATATATCGACCTGACAATATATGTCAAAATAATAAAGCACATCACAGTGTTCTGACAATTGTAAAGCAATGTCTGTCGTGGACATATCTTGACAACAAGTTATGTCTGTATTATGTGTGAGACAGCATGTACACACGTTTCTGAATCCATAATCCTTGTTCTTCAAGTGTTGGTAGGTTGACATGATGCACCACGCTGTTGTCACCATGTAGTTCTGGGTTTGAAGACAGGAACAGTGGACATGGAAACATGGTGCTTTTCGAATCTGTTGTTGGGGCACTTGTTTCCACTGGCTTGAACCAAACTGGGGGTAGTTGCTGAGTCTCCTGACCACCTGGTATAGGCTCTGTCAGGGCTGCTCGGGTACTATCCCAGGATGCATTGCACAGCTTGAGGCAGGTGATGAAGACCCCTGCTGATGGAGGTGCAGATGGACACAACCCACTTGGCATTACCTGCAACAAACATTTTAGATAATAATAACAGCTCATTTGTATGTGAATGAATTTCTTTCTCATCTCCCAGTGGTGTGAGGCACTAGAAGGTTAACAGCACCATTGCAATCTTATCCTACTTGGTACCCTTTCACTACTGGGTGAACACTGGCAACATGAACATGGTCATCCAATACAGACTGCAACTAGTGTTGCTTCACTTCACCTGATTTATAATATAATGTTAGCTGTGCCGCCATATGATGAATATGTCATGGCTAAAGCTATCTCAAGTAATCATGGATTAATATGGTGATAATATTCATGGCAATACAGAGCAAAAACTGGGAATTTCCACATGGCTTAAATATGCACCATCAAAATATCACAGAGAATAAATTAATATTTCCAATATTGAGCTGTTACCTGTTAAAATGATTGATTTATCATCAGCAATATTCATTCAGTGTGTTTAGTTTGAATCATCTTCAATACTGGAACATCTTGAATCAAGAC
>VKKT01003069.1:52854-65859 GCA_008038995.1 Haliotis laevigata | reverse complement strand
CCGCCGCCATATAGCTGGAATATTGCTGAGTGCGGCGTAAAACTCACTCACTCACTCCAGCGGTTTCGGACCGTTCTGTAGGACAAATGACGGTGTGGAAGCCACTCTGTTTAACATGCCACTTGACATGAACGGGTGAAGTTTTGTGATTCTGAGAAGGGCTGTATCCTCTACCTAATCGCCAGCACACAGAGTCACAGTCCCGGATGGGACTCAACCTAACGAAAGTTCTAGAATCTATACGTTACTGAGAAAGTGTAATCCCAAATATAACGCGTTACATTTGACCACTTTTTTAAATGCCATTGTGTGGTCAAAGATAGCTTTCGGTCGTGGAAGCCGTGCCGATTAACACTTGTCAGAGGGGTAGACAAAGTCTAGGGACTACCACTTGCCCGACTTCCATGTTTGCGGAAGCCGCCGTGGTTGAGTGTAGTAAGACATTTACCAATAGTTATCGGACAGCAAGATTCCTCTCTTACACTACACTCAGATGATACCCATCAATTACTCGTTCTCAGCAGTAATCTGGCTGAAATTCCACCATTACACCCTCGTCAATGTTCGTAGTTTCAACCACTAGTTTCAGTGTCTTTATTCGGACAACAGGGCTAGAAATAACCAAATAATGTAAATCATTGTACGGCAAGTGATATTTCCACCATTGTACATACGATTTGTATGAGATGAAGGAATTGTATCTGTCGTTGGTGTTACAAGTTATTACACATCGTATGTGTACCTTTGCAAAAATTACTTAACGTGTGTGAATTCACAGCATTGGCATGTTTCACTTCGTTCCAATCTTATTATGACGTAAGATAGGAATGACGTCACATTGGAAGGACATCATCGCTGAAAATGCTGACGTCATTCGACAGTTTTGGTTTTCTAAGATGGGGATTATGATAAGTTCTATGATGTTTCTAACGTGAAGCTCAATAAATAGCGAAATAATGTGTAATAAAGTATTTGCAACACTGGCATACTGTTTTTCCGAATCACCATCCGAGTGGGAGCCAGATTTAAGATGCAAGATACGAGATGATCGATACTTCGTGCATCACGCAATGAAGTATTGTCGTCATCCGCTTCAACAATTACAGCTTCAATCTTTAAATAAATATATCATAATTGACTACTCGAGTACATGTTATTAACAAGCAACGTATGGTGTCAGTCATATTTATAACGTTGTCTTGACGCAGATGGGTTCTTTGAAATATTAGACCCAAGATCTAAGAAGGGTTTCATTTCTCACGTCAGTTAAATATATTTAAGCAAGTAAACATAAGCAAAACATGGCTAAGCCTTTCCGCTTACCGTCCGCGGACAGGAGAATTACGATGGTCTTACATTAAGGCTGTTATTGCTACTTGAGGCACCCTAGACGTGTCAACCGAGTTCATACGGAGAGTAAAGCAAAGGTAATATAATATTTGTTCCAGCAAATCCCTACTTATGTACAACCTACCCTATGTTTGTCATAGACTAACGTACTGTAGGCATTGAGTGCGATTGTCAAACCTCAATATACCGTTTGTCAAAACCCTATTTGCAAATAAAAGCATTGTACTCAGAGTAACTTGGATTTGTGCTAACACTTCACTGAAGGCCTGTGATCTGCAGCAGTGAACGGAGCCGAATGGCTGAGTGTACAATCATACCTGGCCTTGGACACAAGTTTTAGTGTAAAATAAATCCTTTTATTACGGTTTCATTGTCCATTACTTGTAGGCAGTCATTCATAAATGTAATTGTACAGGTCCAAACTATATCATTGGAAACATTAATATCAAGACTGTGTTGTCCGCACAAGAGTTGTCTTCCTTGGCTTTGTGGATCTCTCGATTGACATAGAAATACTATGCATGCGTATTTTCGTAACGGCGAAAGATGACCCCACAACAGTTACCTACTGGTATTGCTGTTCCATGTTGTTAGGGGAGGTGTAAGCCATGAGGGCCTAAGTCGGACTTGACTTTGATCACATGTCCCTAATTCACTGTTCTCCTTCGTTAAAAACTTAGCCGACCATGAACACTCGGGTTAATTTCTCCTTTATAACAATATTTGTATGTACAGAAATGATGATAAGTGAGTGAGTGGTTTTATGCCACTTTTAGCAATATTCCAGCAATATCAGGGCGGGGGGACACTAGAAATAGCCAAATAGGCTTCACATATTGTACCCATGTGGGGAATTGAACCCGGGTCTTCAGCGTGACCAGCGAACGCTTTGACCACTAGGCTACCCCGCCGCCCTACAAGAATGATAACATAAGGGAGACTAATGGTACTGAAGGTAGATGGTTGGTGCCGGATGGTACATGTATGGTACCAGATTCAAGGTACGATTCAGTGGAGTTTCGACGCCAGGTGCCCGATGATGAGTTTTAATATGAGGTGATGGGTAGTGGGTGGTGAAGGCAGGCTGTGTCGGATGAGGTGTGTAGGACTTGGGATGCAGGATGAGGGATGCGGGGTGTTGTGTGTGGAATTGTGGATGTAGTTTATGGGGTGTTGAGTGTGGGATGTGTAGTGAAAGGATTACGGCCTAATCCGTCGAATTTTGAACAGTCAGCAGTGCCGATCTGTCGAATCATGCTTGAGTGGTTCTGTGCTAATCGGTCGAATTTCAGACCGTGTTAACACACTGGGAGAGTCTAAGTTCATTAATTAAGGGGTCGGAAGTAACGTCATCCTCTAAGTCACAGTAGGAATCTGTGCTTTCAGATCGTTCAGATGGTTGATAATCTTCTTCAGATCCAGCATCCCTTTCATCAGAGTGATCACCACCAAGCTCCCGTTGCATAAGTTCAAATACGTTTTGTTAATCCATTAAGAATGTGTCCTAGGCACACAAGTCACAGAAGACCCGCAAAAAAGGTTAAATGAATCTGATTGAATTGAGCAATTCTAAATGCTGGTCAAAGATGTGTCAGTGCGGTCTGGGTATGTGCAATAACACATCCACTACTTTGTATGTGAGTGAGTGAGTGAGTACGAGACTTCATGCCTGCTTAGCGCATTGTTGAAATATGACAGCATAACTGAAACAGTATGTAACTCTGTTACCACGATACTGTCTTCACTCCTTGTCCGCCCGCTCTAATAATAATTAACAGGCAGAACCAAACACAGATTACAACTTAACTCTGATCATCAGGGCGCCCAAGTACATGTTTTGATCACACTTAATCAGTCATATTTATTATCGGAAACCAATAAAAAGCCGTGTCGCTACACGCGATAACAATGCAGACCCTTCACAGCAGTATTTTTAATCAAGGAGCGTCAACAAGTCACTTCCAATACCCCGACACAAATATTTTCTTATTTTCCACACTCACATTGTATTTTCACCAACACCGTATTATTGATCAACCGTGTTTACCAAGCCTTATCCTAGCTCAATCCCCCAAACATATCGCTTTTACTTCAATCCAAAGATCATGGGGTTCATTTATTCCGAACCTATCAGATGTGATAGTTTATTTAATCCCTCTTAGCTGCTCTCCACCCGGCCCGGTCCGTCACAGACATCAGGGGATCTACTTACTCTCTCCGTGTGTCTCTTGTTGACATTCCCCTCCTGGGTTGTGGGGGACATCTGACCCACACTGCTGTTTGATTTTTAAAGCTTTCAAATTTAGGAGCCTCTGGCTGGATTATCGTGCCACCCCATGAGAGTGTCTCACTGCTGGCGTTATATATGACCTTTGTTTTGAAGTTGTTTTTGTTACCGTAGATCTTGCTGTGACTTCATTCACGTTTGGACGTCGTTAGGGGAACATTGTATTGTTCTTTGTGCGTGGTACTTGGCGGTTTGACATTCTTGTATGGATTTATATTTGACGCCAAATATATTCGCTTACAACATTTGTACCTCACGATCAACTAGAAGGATGCTTGAATGGATATTCGGATACATATTCTGTTGTTTGCAGTATGGTTTGTCCGTTTAAACAAGAAATTTTATTCGAAGGATTTGCACTTTAATTCCAAACTAATTTTCGAACAGTCCATAAATATCAACAACTGTACCGGTGGTGAATTTGCATTGAAGGCAGCTATGGAATCTAAACGTACAAATCCACCATCTGGACCATCGAGTTCAGGCGGGAGGTTCCTCCAGGGTGTGTGGATGAGCAAATGCGAGGGTGGACGTATTGAACGTCTAACAAAGTGGTCTGAAGGACAGAAGGAGCAGAGGCTAGGAAGTCTCGACAAACAGGAACACAGCAGAATGGTTAAGATGAACTTGATGAAGCTGGAAGTGCGCGATGAACTCACAGCCTTGAGGAAGAGTAGACGAACACCCACGTTGGTCCCAACGTCTCCTACACACGAGACAGCACCTCCTAACATTCACAGGCAGCAGGGTAGAATTCGAGAAACGTCTAAAAGTTCTTCGCGTAATCGTGGAAGGAGTCAGGTTGATGGTCCAAATCCGGGAAAGAAACATCTTCATGTTGCCAAACAATTAGATGGGTATCTGTCTCCAAAGGTTGAGATGGGTTCTCGTAGTCCGGGTCAGAGTATGAAGGGAGAGACCGGTGACTGTGTTGTAAAGTCAGGGGGTATACTGCAAGGCACACAGTTGCCCAAACCTTCTCTTGCTGCTAAACCAGATGGACACGAGGGGGAATCTCACAACGGTTATGAAAATGACGTTAGTTGTTCGGGGAATGACATTAATGGCATTCAACGTGATCCACTATCACCTCCTTCGTCAAAGGATTCTGGACCAAATGCAGAGCCGACTTCTAAATTTGTCAGGAAAATGGGTAGAGTGGAACTAGACAAAGAAACTGTGAAGCGTCTGATGGCAAAGAGCGGACACGACGGACTGCTATGATTATCATGTTCATAGCAAAATGAGTAGACTGACACGCTACTGAGGGGAGACAGTTAGGGTCACTTTCAGGAACACTTTCATTTCTACGTTCGAATGTGTATATGTATATTTCATGTTGTTACATCCTATATCATGACAGTGTTGAAAGTGTTGTCTCCCGTTAACCATGCAGGATCCGGTAAGTGTTAATATGTCTGTTTACTGTATTTTGTGAATAGCGGGTGCCACCGGTAGTGCAGTTGATGCTTACAAAAACGAAAACCGTGTAGCCGTGTATCATCCCTGGCTTTCAGTGATACATTCGTATCATTTTCACAGATATTTTTCCTTTTACAGTAAGGACTGGGTAATCTTTTGCGTTGACATTCTGTATATAATTCAACTAGATGGACGTTTCTGCTAGTGGACTAGTCCCCAAGATTCATTATAAGTCCAGTACCATGTTTACTTATGCTGAGTCAACTACAAAAGAATGTTTGGTACGAGATGGCCCCCAATGTCTTGTAAAACACATCTATTTCCCAAACGTTTTTCTTTACGTATAAGCATCAAAGTCTCTGTAATTCTACGTCGCAGATATTTATTCAAACTGAATTATTCATCTTACTGGATTTTTCGGTCTATCGATCACTTGATCTTGTTTGTTGTCTAGCAACAGACCGACGTTGTAGGAGTAGGTCTGTGCGACATCAGACAAAACATTATTTCATTCTAGACAAATCTTGTCAGTGGTGGGTGCTACCGGTAGGGCAGGGGATGCTTACCCTTTTCGCAAACACCTGGTGTCATCACCGATTTTCTGTGATTCATTTGTATAATTCTCACAGCTACTTTTCCCTTTACACCAAACAGTATTTGTTTCTGATGAGAGTCAAGACTGGGTGCTGTGTCATCACTGACGTTCTATACGATATTCACCTCTTCGAGGTAGAGGGGGCGGTGGGGTAGCCTAATGGTTAAAGCATTGGCTCGTCACGCCGAATACCCGGGTTCGAATACCCACATGGGCACAATGTGTGAAGCCCATTTCTGGTGTCCCCCGCCGTGATGTTGCTGGAATATTGCTAAAAGTGGCGTAAAACTAAACTCAGTCAGTCGATGTAGAGAGAACACGTAAATATCGTTGTGCTATTATGATGCACCACAACAAACGCATATATAAACGAACATTATTAGCAGTGTTGCTAGGGTTTAAGTTCATTTTGACAATTTATATATATATTGTTCACAATCAAATGTTACAGCACAGTATCAACCCTCTGGGAAAGAAATGTGGATCTAGTCGAACGACGGAAATATCATTTTTCACCTATCACATTTCAACATGTATTCTCAAAGAGCATGTGATAGCACGGTATCCCTTCCCTGTACACCAACTGGTCCGGATTACTGAGGTTCTAGGTCGAGCATGAATCTCTAGTCCACATCATACTCAATGTCCCGTCTTCGAACACACGGTGTAGCTGAACTTCTTATAACTAGCATGGCATTTTTATAACTACTATTACGTCTGTATATATCATAAATATTACGACAGTGCCAACAGCATCTAGCGGCCGAGACCCATAATTTCATATATCCTTGTGACGAAAAACGGGTACTTGTCGAATAAACATGTAGTCAAATGTTTGACCTTGTTGAGCTTTGTTCAAGCCCAATTGTAAACTAAATGCCTCCTCAGGATCGTAATGAAATTGATACTAGGTGGTAGTGTAATTTGTTTAACGCCAGTCAACAATATTCCTGATGGTTGCTGATGAAAATATCAAATGTGCAGATGTATAACGCGCTAAAGTCACACAGTCAAGCATTCTCAAAGCACTACAGTATTACCACGGTCTGTGTATAACCGTAAACACGATTTCCAGCTCCCTGGGAAGTCAAGTGAGTGAGTGTCGTTTGACGCCGCAGTCTGCAACATACCAGCGGCAGCACGGTGGACGTTGGTTGATAAATACTGAAACACAGCTCACCAGGAGACACATTCAACAGCTGAACAGCAACCCCCACTATCATACTCAACAACTGAACAGCAACCCCCACTATCATACTCAACAACTGAACAGCAACCCCCACTATCATACTCAACAACTGAACAGCAACCCCCACTATAATACTGACAGTTTATATTTTTGTGTGTTTGGCCTCATTTGATCATAAGGACACGCTGAGCGTATAATCGGAGAGTCCCTGGTTGAAATAACAGACTTGAAGTATGGGAAATAAGACGACTTTGAACATAGAAAACTATGTTTAAAAATACAAACAATATTATAAAGAAGCGGAACAATTAATTAAATGAGTACAAATCAGTGACAGAGTACAATGTATAAAGTTGATACATCACAAAAACGCACCCATAAATCCAACATGCTAGAAGATCAGAAATAGGCTTTGAGATTGTGCAGCTCTGTACGTTCATGTCGTTGCCAATTTCAGACTGAACAATGACTTGTGAATGTTTGACGACGTGTAATGCCTGTATGATATACGAACCAAGCAACGACCGATGGGTGCAATACAACACCAGTAAAACAGACTGCAAGGGCCATGAGTGTGTCGACGTATGACTGACAGGACTACTGTTGAAAGTCCTTGCCCTACTCTACCGGTCAGATACTGTCGGAACAATACTGGTCTGAAGTTTGGTTGCTGGCAGTTTCTGTATACTTGTATTTTAGAATAAATTAGAGAGAATATATTCTTATATATTCCTGGAATAATTTGCTATTGAGCTGATTAGCAATACAGGCTATGTTTTTGCCATTCTTGCTTCGCGCCCAAGGCTCAGATTCGATTCCAAACATGGATTCAACTTGTAAAGTCTCGCCATGATGTCACCAATTCACTCACTCACTCACTCAGGTTGTGAAATGTAATGCAAATATCTGCAAATTTGGAAGAAAGGCAATCAGTGCCTCCAATCCAAACCAGGTCCAAGAATAACTCTGAATGAAATGACACAAACTCATAGTGTCGGTATTAAGTGTGGCACAAGAAGTTCCAGCTTACAGGTACATACCTTTCATACCTGTCTGCGAACAAATAAACAATTTTCAATACAAACACTTAAAACCAACTGCTAAACTGGCCAGGTTTTTGACATTCATTTGCGACTGACGTGTTTAGTATGTGATGTTACTATGGTAACTGTAGCAATAGGTAATCTGCTGGTACATACAAGTGCTGAATATGTATTGAAATGAAAGACATGTCTTACTACGCTCCCAAGGTTGAGCAGTATAATCAATAGGTATTTCGAGTATTTGCTCGACAAAAACTGTTATCAGAGCGTAATAAACAACAATATAGAAACTGATTGCCTCCGCTAGCTGTATTACAGGTAAGAGTCAGACAAATTTCTATACTGCTGTAGGGGTTACTGCATTCCACTTTTGATTAGATACAGAACCAAGTTGAAGTGCCATGGAGGGGTGATATAGAGAAGTGGTATGTTGTGCTGTGTGTGAAGTGGGCAACACAGCCCAACTTCCTGATGACACTGTAGGGTGAGAAGGGCCGGTTTATGTCACACGACAGCAACCCAGTTGTCATAAACAATGAACTGCATGACTCATAAATAGCCCATTGTCAAACAGTAAGTGTAGGGGACCTCACGGTGGGCGTGGTACTCAGGGGTCTTAGCAGATTACGGATCAAAGTCGGACAATGGGTTATATTTTACTCTTCAAATGAGGAACACAATGGAAGCACAAGGGACAAAATACATGAGACAAAGGAAAACGTATTTTTACATACAGTTATAAACTATAATAATCCACTTTAGACAGATATTTTTATCTTGATACACAAAGCTAAGATGTCGTGTTAAGATGTCGTGTGTACTTAAAATGACTAAGACAATTTACATAAGTATGCACATTGAAAATGCACGATAGTTTGACATTTAACAACATTACAAATATCACTATGCTTATAAAGGCATTCACCAGGGATAAATGTCCATTACCTCATTCTAACGTTAATCAGACAGTTAAGTTTTGTACTTCCATGTATTACCATATGAGCTGGCATATTGCGTACATATTGCCAAACATGCAAACCTTTATTCCTACTACTGAAGACAGTTTTCTTTTTACAAATTATGTAAATGGCCAGGGGATCTAATTGTGTAGCTTAGGGAGAAAGACACAATAATACATATTTTTATCACATGCACTACAACAGTCAATACATGTCATGTTGTTATTGCTAAACCCAAAGTTCAGAATCTGAAACAATGTGGTATTTTCCTTATCTCCTGAAAAAATCTGAACTTTTCGAACGATTCCTGACTAGCCAATCAGTGTGTAAGTGGAAAGAGGAAACATCAAATTTTAAGAATTACACAATTCAAGGTTTCTCACAATTATGCCTTTTCCCCTTTTTTACAGTAGTTAGATTGGCATATCAACTGAATGTCCATATTCCACCATAGGCCAGTTATTAGACTGAAATCTTACCTGATTGTCTACAGTATGCTTCCATTTTCATAGGGACAATATATTTTTGTTATCCGCCTTGAATTCAAGAGTCATCAAAAGACAATTATATAAAAAAAATACAATACATGGTACTACATACTGTCATTGTAAATGCTCCTTCATGTTGCCAGGCAACATAAATTATATTTAAACTCCTTGACAAAGTCATGGAATATCAATAAAACAAAAATATGGTCTGGTCTCATCGTGATATTTATTTTTTTATCCCAAACACACTGAATATATAGATTAACAAAGAGATTGAGTTATAACATAGAGTCTATATATAGCACCAGCAGCAGATCTGTAAAGACTGACCTTGTAATACTCTGTTACCCAGCTGACAAGCTTGCAGCACATTTCACATACCATTCAGCATTCTCTCCACATGTTCATTATTGTCACAACACAATTCCAAACAATTGCCCTTTTTGCATCATCAGTATGAATCATCTTGAAACCTACTTTACCTTCAGCATCCTTGAAGATACTTTTCCATTGGAAGTTCTTAGTAGTGTGTCTAACCACAACAAATGCATAAGTCATACACTGTAAGTTCATTTTCAGAAAGTTTTCATACAAGTATCACAACAAATATTTAATGAGATACTAAAGGGAGCCCAAGACTAGTATGGGATGCTCATAGACCTGATTCCGGATATATTTTCACACAATAAAGCTTGCACATTGATACCAGGGACTAATGAGTCTTGATGCTCAAAACCCAGAAGAGCAAGGCCAATGTATCCTAGTGCAAGGAGCAGTCCATGCCCTCTTCACAAAAACTGGCTGCAACTGTCACCATTCATGTCAATATCTACATATGCAAAGCTCACCATCACTAATCTCTCTCATTCCAATGGTTCACACAATTTCAAATTATCAACTTAATTTGCTTCGCTACTCCGTTTAATGAACCTCTCAAAATGCTTAATACAAACCAATCTCAGTATGGCATTGGTGATATCAAAATGGTGGCTAGTCTCATTGACTATGACAGAGTTTGCAAGACAGTCAACACTGAAAAAAAGAATGACTCACAAAAGAAAGTTGTTACAAATCTATTAATGGACAGTACTATTACGTCCCTTACAATTGGTGGTGGCTTTGTCTCTATGCATTACGATTCGGCCCCTTACCTGTTACCTCAACGTTTGTGAAATTCAAGGGAGAATAATACAAGAACAACCAGAATTGGTCCAGCAGATACTGCATGTTAATGGAAGCGGTGCCATGGGACCAAAACCACAAAGGAATCTTAGTGCTATAATTATTGAAATCCTGAAGATTGCGATCATAGCCTGCAACTACAATTGCCACTGACTTCCACATTTAATTTACAAATGGTCCGGACTAATCTTAAGTAGATAAGATTATCTTACCTCTACCGTTGACAACTTCAGTCTTAACTTTCCATCTTACGATTTCGCTAAGATTGGCTTGTGCAATAGGGATACAACAATTGTATGGTGATTGTGAACTGAATGTAGGCATATAAGATTGATTGCAACTATGATAGTTCTGAGCAAAAGGACCCTGGAGAGAAAGGATGCACTGCAGGTCATGAGAAGGTCCTGTATAGTACATTCCCTGTAATTCCTATAACCAAACACCACTACTTCCTCTGGTACTATTGTAGTAACCAAAGTCTAGAATTTAGAAAAACATATATTATGCATATGATAAAATATGCAATGGCAGATTTCTGCATGGTGTCAACAGTGAATGGTGACAATACTGCGTGAAACACACTCCATGTGTTCATCCTGCATCTTTGGTGGGATTCATCATTCCTGATGTGTATCACAGTGGTTGTCCTTTGTACTTGGCAGTGTGTCCTGTACAGCACTGTATGAATCCTGCATCCTTGGTGGGAGTCATCGATGTGTGATTCCTATCACTCTGTTTGTCCTGCAGCCTTGGTTTCAGTAGTTATATCTGATGTACATCACTGTGTGAGTCCAGCATCCTTGGTGGCAGTAGTTATATCTGATGTACATCACTGTGTGAGTCTAGCATCCTTGGTGGCAGTAGTTATATCTGATGTGCCGGTACATCACTGTGTGAGTCTAGCATCCTTGGTGGCAGTAGTTATATCTGATGTACATCACTGTGTGAGTCTAGCATCCTTGGTGGCAGTAGTTATATCTGATGTACATCACTGTGTGAGTCCAGCATCCTTGGTGGCAGTAGTTATATCTGATGTGCCGGTACATCACTGTGTGAGTCCAGCATCCTTGGTTGCAGCAGTTATATCTGATGTACATCACTGTGTGAGTCCAGCATCCTTGGCCATCTTGCAGAAGATACTGTTCGGTTGTTGCAGCAGATTCTCTGGAGTGTCGTACTCTGCAACACGGCCTTGTTCCAGCACCAAAATCCTGTAAAGATGCACAGGGTAAGTTTTTGTTTTTGTTTGATACCCAAATATTTGAATATATCTGCATAATAAAGTATCATAATCTGCATGAGTCACATTTGGCACCAGCGGCAAACTTGTGGTATAAGTGCATATATCTACCGGTACCCTACATATCCACTGTGTCAATAAGATGTCTTTTCTAGTGAAATGATATATTTTTTACATGTGTTTCTCAACCATAATGTTCACATATGAAACAAAGTGTTAATGCAATACAGTTTGTATTGATTACAAAGTCAAACACTGAGCAAAACACAATCCAAATGACATCATTAAAGATGACCTTATGTTGAGTTAGTACTATGGCAAGAGAAATACAAATGAAAATATACTCACCTGTCATAGTCCATGACTGTGTTGAGTCGGTGGGCGATGGTCAACACAGTACAGTCCTTGAACTCTGACCTGATGGTCTGCTGGATCAGGTCATCCGTTTCCATGTCAACGGCTGCTGTAGCTTCATCCAGAACCAGGATCTTGGTGTTCCTCAGTAAAGTTCTGGCCAGACATACTAGCTGTCTCTGTCCAACACTGAAAACATGATACTGATGATGGTGAATAAACTCATGTAAGAGAGTGCTCTGCCTCTTCACTTGCATCAACATGAGATGAAGACCACTTTCATGAAAATAAACATCTTATGTAGAGTCAAAGCAGGTTGTGACAACCACTGCCATTCCTGGAAGAAACCAATGGACATCCATACATTCTCAGCAAAAGGATGATAAGTTTTACAGTTAAAGGTATGGATATATCTGTCTATTTATGATTGCTGCATATATTATATTGCATACTGAGCAGTATGATGGGTAACAGTTGTGCCTTGTGTTTGTGAATGTTGGAGTAGACTGTACAAGTCAACACTATGGAGTCTGATACACCTTAATGGGCATGTACTACATCAGTGGTGTACTGGCAAGAGCTTCTGTCCTTTCCCTTTCCTCTCAATTTGTGGCAATAATCTACAGACCACATCATTGGGAATTTTATGACAACAAACCATGGTTTGCATCTTTGGGCATTGTGTGCCAACAATCGTTTTGGCTTTGTGTGGCAACAATCCACAGACTGCATCACTGAGCATTGCATGGCAACAATCTATCGGGCATTGTGTGGCAAGAATCTATTGGGCATTGTGTGGCAACAATCTTTTGGGCATTGTGTGGCAACAATCTTTTGGGCATTGTGTGGCAAGAATCTATTGGGCATTGTGTGGCAAGAATCTATTGGGCATTGTG
>VKKT01003069.1:19606-33012 GCA_008038995.1 Haliotis laevigata | reverse complement strand
GGGGGACACCAGAAATGGGCTTCATACATAGTGCCCATGTGGGGAATTGAACCCGGGTATTTGGTATGACAAACCAATGCTTACCCACTAAGCTACCCCACTTCCTTCAGTTGGTGTGAGAAATAAATGCTTGTCTTACTCGGGGGTAAAAACCAGGTGAAATATGTAAATGTTCAGGTCTGGCATTGCTGTAGATGAAGTACCAAATCAGTGCCTGAATGTGAAATATTTAAGAATTAACTTCACTAATAATTCTGTGTTTGAGACACAAATGGAAAAGCAGCAACACAGAACCAGTGTGTACCCAGTGTAAAATTGAAAGTCATTAATGGAAATATTGTATGCAATTTGGCAAATGACAATGACCAAACTGAAGATTTTCATTTTGTCATAAGTATGATTTCACTATTCGAAGGCCATATTCCATGTGATCCATTTGCTCTCACTCACTTTGATCCCGTTGAGCACCTCACTGATCACCCGTAGTCGTTTGTCCTTGCTGCCCATCATGCTTTCCTGCAGACTGTTCACTTTGGCCAGGATAAAACCATTGAAAGGCATCATGAGAAGAATAATGCCAAGCCCGGCGAACATGGCATAGCCAACCGTCTGGTAGAGGAAGAAGAGAGCCAGGATGATCTGGAGGGGGCTGGACCACAGGGAGAACAGGTACGTCATCAGGATGTTGATGTTGTTGGCGTCTACCGACATCAGGTTGACAATCTCTCCAACTGTTGAGTCCTTCTTGGCCTGGTTGTTCATTGTTAAAGACTGAAAGAATTTTGGGAGCATGTGACTTTATGTTGATGGGTAATATTCCAGCTTTATCAGACAGATTTTAAATAGCTGGGTCAGACATGGTTGACTGTATGAGAAATAATTCATACCAAGTCATACATTGTAACCATGTTATCCTGTTCTCTAGGAATCTATTCTGCTCTAAATTAGAGAAAAAGACATTCATAAGTAAGTACATGGTATCATGACTGTCATTGTGGGAAGGTTTAGTGGGAACACAGCTGCACCTGGCCAGTTAGAACTGTAATCAACATGACTCACAGCTGATTCATCAAGGTTTGGTTTGGTTGGTGTGGCTGCCCTCGGCAATATTCCAGCTATATGATCGCTTGTCAACCAAGTCAACGAGCCTGACCACCCCATCCCATTAGTTGCCTCTTACGACAAGCATGGGTTTCTGAACATCCATTCTAACCTGGATCTTCATGGGTCCTAATTCATCAAGAATAAAGTACAATGATAAATATTGATATAACTGGTTTCAGTTTGATAAACAGTTTATATATTCAGTTTTCTCTATTATCCTACTAAATTATTCACCTATCAGTGCTATTGGATCCATCTTAGTGGAACTATCCACTACAATACTGTCATGGCTCAAATTTGGTGTTTTTTTATTGTTTCAGTATAGTGTACAAACAGATCACTGATCTTGACATACCTTCCTGAAGATGACCGATATTAGAACTGCCCGTATCTTCATTCCATAAATAAAAGCGTCATATGTGACTTTCTGTATGATGAGGGACTGGACCTCGGACGAGGCAAACAGGGCGACAGCCAGGGCATATCCCTTCCATGCTGGGATACTGGAGTCTTCAATGAAGCTTACCAACTCTCTGAAGGAGACAGAACTCACAGGTAACACGTTATGTGACATGGATCTGTGTGGATGTGTGTGTGTGTGCACGTGCATGCGTCCGTGCATGAGAGAGAGAGAGAGAGAGAGAGGAGAGGGAAGGAGGAAGGGAGGGAGAGAGAGTGTGTGTCTGCCTGTGTGTGTCTGTCTGTGTGTCTCTCTCTCTCTCTGTGTGTGTGTGTGTGTTTTTTGTATGTAAAAGACAGAAGTCACAGATAATACTTGTGATTGTGGATCTCCCTGGGTGTCTAAGAGACAGAATTCTGTGACATGGACCTGAGTGTGTTTAAGAGACAGTCACAGACTACCCATTCTGTAACATGGATCTTTTTGTGTCTAGGAGACTGAAGACCTGGATACACGTACTATGACATTGTAACTGAGAGACGAAATAATCAAGCACTTCCTATAAACTATGGATCAAACATCACAAACAACTTTTATGACATTGCAGCATGATTACAAATTAAAAAAAGGTTTGATTTTCATTTTACGTTAACCTTACAATTACAATAGTGTATATATTTACACCATTTGCAAGAGCTACTTTTAGTGGTTTAACACTAAACAGTATTACCCATATGGTCCATATAATGTGTGAACACTCATAATTCCTACATAGCTATGTCTCGGTCATCCTCGATAATCTCCAGGGTATACATTACAATCACTCTCCACTACTGCATCCACGGCTTGGCCTGATGATTTTATTACCTCCCTTTGCTGCCTTTCTATCCAGTCAAGTGTCTACGCTGGGAAGTTGAGCGTACCAATCACAATTCACTTTCGCTTTTTAAATCATCTAACGGTTTAAACTTGGCAACATAATAATATATTGTTGCAGAGGTACTCTGAAAGAGGTAGAAGGAGTTCTTGCATATATATTTTTAAGATTTCAGAAGTGTCAATTTGTCTGTATGTTCCCCCCCTCGAAATCTGAGTCGCACTGCGAACAAACTTTCGCGGCTGCGACCTCTATCTTTGTTGACACTGGCAAACTAGGATGTAACGGCGGCTTAGCTGATTGGCTACTGTGAGAATGCSGAGCCAGCRAAGGGAGGTAATATAATTGTCCGGCCAARCCGTGGATGCATCCAGGCTTTAGTGGAGAGTGATCGGAACGTATACCCTGGAGATTATCGAGGATGTGTCTCGGTCAACTTACCCCAGGATCTGTGGCGTAAACACAAGAAGTAAATCATAAACTAGTTTCGGGAAATGGCTGATTAGCACTGGGATGCCAAATGTCTTCACCAGGGCCCACAAAAGAGATGGGTATTTGTTGGTCTTCTTTGATGGTGTGGGTACATTTTCCTCTTTGCCTGCCTTCTTAGAGTCGATATTGTGTGAGAGGAGTGGAGTTGTCTCATCTAATGAGTGATGGTTGGTGAAACGGACATAAGTGTTGTCTGTCTGCTTCTCAGTTTTCCTGTAATAAAGAATACTGTTATACTTGAAATTAATGTGAAATATGTAACAAAATATGCATCTGAATATACTTTAAGTTTGTTGGGTTGAATTTACTGCCATGCTGGAAATAAGATTCTTCCAGGAGTTGACCTAACACATTTTAATGTAACTAGCAGGCCCCACCAATACATTCAGATTAAAAGTGAAAAATGGACAGAGGGCGATGAAGGAGAGAGTGATAAGAGCTAGTCTCAGGTCACGTGGGACCGGTTTTGGTGGGAACAAGGGAGGTAACTCAGGGTGAGTGATTGCACGGAGGCTTCAGTGAATTTGAATGGGATTCAAGGTTTCAACTTGACCGTCGAAGGTCTATAATAATGAGTCAGGATAAGGAAAAATTATAGAAATTGTAATAACTCCAGACTGTAGAAAAGTGATGATGTTATTTGTATGGCGTCTTTATGTTGACTAAAACACAACAGTATCATAACAGGATAAAATGTGGACTGTTTTACCTTTTAGCTAGCCTCTTACACTTTTTTGAACTGGCCAATGGCCAATGTGGTTAAGGTGACCAGTGAACTAAATGATGACTTTCACCTTTGACCAAAGCAGGAATCATCCAAAAGAGGGTAATACATGGTTTATGATATCCTTTATTAAGAATACTTTTTATAAACCCACTTTTGAGTGAGATTTTTCTATCATATGACCTTGACTGTCGATATTTCCACAGCATCTACCAAAAAACGTTCCCATGGAAATTCAGGATAAGTCCATGGTAGGATATCCTCTAATGTCAGTAATCTTTCTGCCATATTCAAGAGGAAGCATGATTTAAAATTACTTGTACAACAGCTCATATGTTACTTTGATGTTTGGAATAATTGCAAGTGCTATGTCAGTCATTAATCAACATGTGAACAAAAAGTTAGATATCTTTAGATATTTCCATGACAAGGACATAATCTTATCTTACGCAAAGAACTAAATGCTGACCTTGACCTTTGACTAATCTCAAGACATTTTTGAATGTTACATTCAAGACTATTTCACATGCATGTGTGTAGCTGCTTGTACTCACTATTTATCCTGGCTTTATGTTGCTAGCCCACTGAGATGCATTTAAACTGGGTACCCAGCTGACAAACATTATGACTTAGCCGATCAGCCCTTGTTTTATCTCATTACCAAGTACCAGGCTTGGTAACAACAAGTAACATCATTTTAATCTGTTGGTAGATGATGGGAAGGTGGCTATGTGTGCATATAACTACCTATGGCTCACCTTTTTGTTGCTTTAAAATCTTCATTCACTTGATGCCAGTTTGGAAGGAAAGGTTCCATTAGTTTTCTACAGGTACCATCTGGATGAAGGTCATACACATCATTCTCCTTTACAGGGGTCTTGTAGCCATTCATAACAAGTCTGTAACAAAGAAAATACAACTTCTTGCCATACCTTTCCTTCATATATCATTTGGTGATTGAGTTGTGTGTAAGAATGGTTGTACACAGTACTACAGCAATATCATGGCCAAGGACACCAGAAATGGGCTTCACACATATCCCATGTTGGGAATCAAACCTGGGCCTTTGGTGTGACAAGCGAATGCTTTATCCACTATGTTACCCCACCGCCCCTGATGATTGAGTAAGTGCATGAATTTAGGTGAAAGTTAAACCAACTCCATTATATTTTCCTCTTATTTTCTGATGGTCTCAGTACCATTAATATCAATAAAACTTGAGCCTTATAAAGAACACATAAAACTGTTTGAATGAGTATGGTTATATGCCATTTTAGCAACGGAAGGGGCAATATATGCAGCAGAAGATGCCACCCACCTTGCTGTCCATTCATATAGAACCCTTGATAAGAAAGAGGCATCTACTTCTGGAGACTGGAAGGCAAGAAGTAAACTCTAATGACATGAGGTCCTTCAATAGTCCAGTGTAACTGTCTGTTGTAAATAAGTTACTTAATCCTCAGATTGGATACACATTGGTTTCCAGGCAATGACTATTTAATATATTGTACCTACAATAGATAAGGAAACTGAAGAAATGATAGTGAAAGTACAATTTTATTACAGTCGCTTAAATTCATTTCGGGTGTGAAGATGAATATCTGGTACTCATTAATTACTTCATATTCAGTAAAATAAACAATTAATTTATACCATCCTACACTGTAATGGCAGAATTGTTGGTTAATGCAAGACCGGGCTTTACATGCTAACATACAATATGTAATGAAGGCTTAAGTTATAAATACTAAGTGAAGAAATACTGAAATGAAACAACCCCTTAATAAACAATTGCCACATTTAACACCAACCATTTGTGACAACATTCTGAACTAGACACATGGTGCATGTGATGATTTCTTGGTACCGAACAACCAGCTTTCTCACCGGAATCTTTATATGAAAATTCATGTCTTTGACCATGAGCGCAGATATAGACATGTATTAAATTTACTCTATCAATTTTGTTCAAAGTTCCATAGGCATAAGCTTACACAGCATGAACTCAAAGAATTGTTTTTTAAGACTGTCTAGTATCTTACTGTTGCTATGTAGGTTTTCCCCCTTTTCTCTGCAAATGAGTGTAGAACTAGTTGTACTATAAGGAGTAAATAGTAGCAGTAGAACATGGTGCACTTCAGGATATCTGTTGAACATGTCTGAAATGATGATGGAAAGGGTGGTTCACAATATACAGTTACAGTACATACACCATAAATACTGTCACAATAGAACATAGGTACTGCAAGGTGTATTGCTAATATGTCTGAAACAATGATAATATTAATCGGCTATTGTCATAAAAAATGACCAAGTCTGCAATGTTGCAAAGAAATATGGCAAGGACACTTTCAATATTACTTCACTCATTATTTTGAGAGAAAATATAACTATATATATTGAAAAAAACAACAGAAAAATTGAAGTTATCATACATAATTTGCTTCGAGCAAACCTAAACAAACATCCTTTTGCAGTTGTTAACAGGTAAATAGACCCACATTTATGTACACAAAAATCCATCATAAAACAAATTGCATCTAGCTCATCATCCCTGAATTAGGTGGTGAAAAAAAATGTCAGCAACATATAACAGGTTAATCCTTGTAAAAAGTCTCAGTCCCTGCCTTTTGTATGATGATGTGGTAGAAAGGGATGATCCCGGAGAGGACCAGGAACAGCCACAGGAAGAACTGCACGCCCGATGTGATGAATCCCTTCTTTCTCTCCAGCACACACAGGCCACCGGACAACAGCTGCAGACAACAGCACAGCAACGTCAACAGCAATGTCAACAGCAAAGTACAATAAGATTGGCAGTGTTTATCTGAATGACCAGTGGATTCCAAAAGTTATCACCCCAAGATTATATCACACTTCATTGGTGAGTTGTGTTTTCCAGCTACAACTAAATAACTCTGGACAGATGAACTGATGTCCAGCTAACAAGAAGGAACAATGGTGGCCCAGTCATCGAAGGTGCTGCTATTAGCTATGCAGAGTTGCATCCCTTTGGCATGCCAAACATCTGTGATTGTGAGTTTGAATCCCAGTTTGCCCTGATTTATATAGTTTCAAGGTATGGCAACACTATATCGGTTCTCCTGGGTTTCAMCAAACTWATAAACTTATGAGACCTGCATCACTTTGGGCTTCAACCTCCCATATTGAGCAGCCATGCTGTGGATATATATGTAACTGTTCAAAACAGCATCGAAACCAACTCACTCACAAGAAGTTAACTTTGTTAAAGTGACTTGCCAAAATAATTGCAGGGGTGCCTAATTCTTTCCAGTTGTGTTTTCTACTTACAAATGTGAAGATGAGGATGATTGGGGACAGTATGTCAGCAGTAAAATATGAAGGAGACTGGTTGTCATGGAGACGACTGAGAACTTGTATCATGTTGACAAGAGTGGTCACCATCAACAGACAAGTTGTGAACTACAAGAAAACCACAAACATGATAAAACACATAAAACAGAGTGTGGAAGCTAGAATCGCTTTTCTTGATGTGGTTCTACCAAATGATGGGCATGATAAACCCATTATTTGTGTAATGCAATACAAATATACAAGAGGTAGATATTCAGTTTGTAATGTACTGCAGTAAACAGGAAAAAAGTATTGCCAGAACAATTGCCTAACTCTGCACTGATATTATGAATATTGATAAGTACCAAACCTGTTATGATCTGCATAGTGTGAATATCACATGGTACCATGCCAGAACAATTGCCTAACTCTGCACTTATATTATGAATATTGATAAGTACCAAACCTGTTATGATCTGCATAGTGTGAATATCACATAGTACCATGCCTGAAACAATCACTTAGCCAGTGATGACCTGAATAGAATGAATATCACTTAGTACCAAGCTGAAAACAGTGTAAAAATCACATTACAGCCTAACATTGAAATTCTGTGAACATTACAAAGTATGGAGCTGTGCATAATGTCTTTACCATATCAAAATGGCAAATACTCAATAATATATGGCGCCATACCTAACACATTGTTATTTCAGAAACAATACATGAACTCAATAGCTGTGCTCTTATGGCAGGAATATCAGAAGATAGGCAATCACCCAATTGCATGAACTGTGTGACAAAACTTACCAACTTCGCAAGGAATAAATGGCTTAATTTGATGACATCATCACTTTGCAATGTGAGGTAGTACACATAAAATGGTGACAGCAGCCACAGCCAGCCACATGGCAACCACACTAGAAGCGTGTCTTGGAAGCAGCTGGTAAACTGTGGCCAAGTGTTGTACCATGTTAGATTTGTATCCTGGAACAGAACAACGTTTAATCAGGTCACAGGTGTTCTCAACATCTACTGATCTTGGTTATTTAGGCAGAAATGGTCACATGTAGATCTTGTCAGTAATTAAAAAGAACTAAAAATTACCGAACAGGATTTAGAGATGCCCCCAATTCATTTTAAAATAGTTATAACTAATGTTATGGCTTTGTGTGCACTCGATTTCATTTTCATAATGGAGAGTGCACAACCCAAGCTGCCTGTGACGCTAGATGGTTAACTGACACATTACCATCTTGTCCAATCAGGTGTCCATTAACTGCCTTATCTAAGGTGCTACAAAAAGATCAAAGGCACTGACAATACTTTATCAGGTTAATTACAAGTCGGCGCAAGTGAATGCTTTAAACTGTCATTGAGAGCTTCATCCTTTCCATCGTCCAGATTTTCTCACCCAAGGACATCTTGATTTGGAAATGAACTCCTAGTAAAGAGCATCATCATGTGAGCCATCCATTTTGTTAAAAATACCAAACTTAAGGAAAGAATTTACAACCATGTTAGTTGGTGTCTCCTTCCACAAGTCCTTCACCTACTTCATGCAGTGGAGCTCTTCTCATTGCATTTGATTTGGTGAAGGTGTGCTCTCCATTGACCATCCACTCTGACCACATTTTCTGCCCTTTGTCTTGAAGGGTTTATTTAGGGACACATGCAGCGGTTGTTAGGAAAGAGGCACATCCACCAGGGATCAAGGTGCATCTGGCATAAATGCGCCCTGAACATGTTCCAAATAAGCAGTGACTGGCATCCCCTGGTCCAGTCATCCAGACAACTTCTTCACCTGGGTGTCATCCACCCACCCCTTTGTATGATCTGCCACAATCACACCGGCAGGAAACTTGTGCTTCGGCAGTTTGTTTCTTTTGAAAATTATCATTGGTTTGAGTTGGTTCCATTAGGCATGCATACAAGCACTATTGCAAATGTTGGTTTTCATTTCCAGTTGTTTTTCACTTCCAGATGTTTTCAAGGATATTGTCTCAGCCTCTTTGATATCAACTGTCTTGGATCCAGCATGTCATAACTCAAGATTCCACTAAGGTGTATATGTTCTATACTGACAAATATTTCAAATTATATACATTTAAAATGTTGGGAAATATGGACACAAGTCTTACCGATATTATTTACACATGCTGATGGTTTGTGTAGTTTTTAACAACCAAAGACACTCACTCACTCATTCACTTGCACAACCACAAACCTTTCAGTTTCAAATTTCTCATGTGGAGAACATACTTGGAAAGGTTTAAGGAAACAAATTCAGAAAATTCAAAATGGTAGGTGGACCACCTTGTGGTTAAAGCCTTCGCTTGTCACACTGAAGTACGGGTTTGATTACCCACATGGGTACAGTCAAGACCTGGGAATTTACAGTGTCCAGTGCTAAAAGCGGTGTAAAAACCATATATGCCCACTCCCTCACACAAAAAAAATAACACGGACAACTTAGACTTAACGACTCCCATCTTCTATAAAATAGGGAGTACTTATCCAGTTGTGGCGGCATGCTCCTGTGAACAAGATGACGCTCTGGTAACACCTGTTGCTGTCAAGTAGATTGTACAAATTTGCTTACCTCTTCCTAATTACATGGTAAGCCTGTAACTGTATTAAATCATTAACATTATGTAACATCCATTGGACTTGGTTTTGAGTAACTTGTTCATGTTTGCAAACCAAGGTCTGAATTGCGTTGCTTGATGTGATAATATGGACATTAGTGTATTTGAGAATCTCAGCCATCAACCAATGCTTCCAGATGATGCAGGTCACAGCTTTAAGAAGAGTGTGATCAAACATTATGTTTACTACTTAACACTGACTTATCTACATGAAAGGCTCATGATTTAAAGGCCTAGACATGTCCCCATGCGTGTCTCCAAACAGGCCACATATATACTAGTACATAATACTTGTATGCTTATTCCATACATTTTCCTTGAAGGCACAACTTCACACATTTTCGACAATATTTTGGCATATATTATATATATTGGGGCATATGCACTTTAGCTTCTATTGATGCAATAATCCCTCAAGACCTGCCTGAAATCGATAATTGAAACTTCGAGGCGAACAGCTTCCAAACAGAAACACTTGCCATATATGAAATGTAAACAATTGCTCCGTACATCAATAACTCTATGTGGTTCGCTTGAAATAATTTTCAGCCAGTAGAGGGGGCGAGATTCGATTTAATGCAATATTGCATTAATTCATTTAAACTTTTTCATTTAATATTGTAATCTAAATACTTAACTTAAAAAAAATAAATTATATGGTAGCTTCCCAGAGGGCTGATAGTATTATTGAAAGAAATGCATTATTTATTTTTAGATAAGTGTTTAGCGCTACACTCTTCCCAACTGACCCAGGATCCATTTTAACTAAATGCTGAATCAGCAATAGTCATAAAGACTGTTGACCCTAGGTTCCTGTGTTTACTGTAACACACATTCTAAACCTTAATCAGAGAACAGTTTGCTTTGCACTACAACCATGGCTGGACCTCTGATATGTCAGACATCAATCCATAAATTTGGTCTCACAGTAATATTGTTACAATTGACCCATTCTGAAAATACATTAGGAACAAGTGGAGTGAGTAAGTATATTTTTATACCACATTTAGCACTATTCCAGCAATATCACAGCAGGGGACACCAGAAATGGACTTCCCACATAATGCACCTGTGGGAAGGAATTAAACCATGGTCTTTGGCGTGAAAAGTGAATGCTTTAACCACAAGGCTACCCCACCCTACCACACATCCCCCTCCCTGGGAACAAGTAGAAATAATTAAACTACCAGGTATTACGTAAAATTAAATTGAATTTATATATAAACCACCAGGTTAAGTCAGAAAAATTACTTGAAATCTGTTGATTTTGAAAGAAGAGTCAACAGATTTCATTTGTTAATGAATTCTTCTGCTACGACTAGTTACACATTATGCGGTATTTACTTTTTGGAATTGAATTGTGGGAAGAATTTACACCCTGTTTACCTGACCATTACTGAGACAAGAGTAACTGTACTGAAGAAAGACCAGTCATAAAGTGTGAAGTGGATGTCACCATACAGGGAGAATGGTGAGGTATATTGGTATGAAATGTGGGGCAGCTATATATTACAATGTGTGTCCTGGAGCAACGCGTCATCTGACTGACCTTACACCAACAAAGCAAGATACATAACACCAAGGGCAGTTATATATTACAATGTTTGACGTGGATCAACCTGTGACCTCATACCCATAAGATGAAATACATATGCATGATATCAAGGGCAGTTATATATTACAATGTTTTTGACCTGAATCACTATATGTTATCATAACCTGATTGCAAGGTACAGGAGGTTAGTGACATGTTACTGTTGTTTGCCTTATCCACATAATAATGTTGCTAGGATATAGCTGGAACATAACTGAAAGTTGTTTAAGGCAACAATCATTCACTTCTAGTGGTCACTTCTGCAAGTAAGTATGTATCCTAGCATACAGTAAAAAAGTAAAGATAGTAGAAAATTGGAAAAAGGGGGAGCTTATTATAAACATTAATTAGATAAACTGGTTGTCACTGGCTGTGAATATAACATTTTCTATAATAATATATGTACCTGACTGTAAAAATACAATATAGTCTGCCACAGTTTCTAGACAAAGATATGCTGCTATTTCCTGTACAACGATCTATAAAACACAGTGTTACAATTGTCTTTACACATTGGTCTTGGCATATATATTAAATGTATATTGATACTAACAGAAGATTTTATTGTTATGGTTTGGAGCAAAATATTATGGTTTCATACTATTGTGAACACCGCAATGAATTTTTCTATTAATAATGATTTGACTGTAGGAATATGTATATTTTAAGTACTATTATGTTTTATTAAAAAACATCAGAAAAGATTTATAACAAGTTACTGTTTGAGCATTAATAATAAATGAAATACTCAAGGTTCTTTCCTTATGCCCTTGGGAAATAAATGAAGACTTTTAATCACCAAGTAACAAATAATTTTTTTTTATTATCCCATTTCATAATGAAAACACTGAATACCTGATTCCTATGTTAACCTTCACTATCAGCTCTACACAATCCATGTTCAAGGTGCCTGCTCAAAATGAGTGAGTTTAGTTTTACGCTGCACTCAGCAATATTCCAGCTATATGGAGGCGGTCTGTAAATAATCAAGTCTGGACCAGACAATCCAGTGATCAGCAGCATTTGCATCAATCTGTGCAATTGGAAACCGATGACATGTGTCAACCAAGTCCGCGAGCCTGACTACCCAATCCCCTTAGTGGCCTCTTACGATTGGGTTGTTGAAGATCAATTCTAACCCAAATCTTCACAGGTATATGCTCAAAGTATGCTCTGATTTTCCTTTTTGTCTTGAATATGGGGTCAAGTCTCAGATGTACCCAAATTTTTATCTTGATCTATATACCTATGTCATCACAAGACACTATATGTATGCCATAGTCAACATGAATCATATACGGATCTTTTTATTATGCCACCAATATATAGGACAATGAAACTTTGATATCAAATAGTTTTACATTATTTACACATTGAATGCATTGCAACAATCTCTCTAAATTCAAGAAATTCAAATAAACAATAAACCAATGTTTATCTGCAGTTTGCATGATAGGGGCATTGAGTTTAGAATCCATGACAAATCCAGATAGGAATATAGACATATGTACACTGACAACACTAGAATACTACCTGGCCACTCTACAAACTAATTTCCTAGAGACTACTTATTCAGCACCATACACCATCTTGTGACCTGCAATACATTTACCAGGTAAACCAAACCTGATCGAATTCCATCTGCATGTCATCATTTGTTACCAGAAGTAGATACAGACATCACCCTAAAACTCAGAGCCTTGTCTAAAGAATTAAACTTTCATTGACAAGTTTTGATAAATTGTATTTGAAAAGACAATGGACTTTTGACAATTGTATGGTGACTAATGATTTTCATGTTTTCTCTCAATAACAATCCTAAAAGTTCTTTCAAAATTGCCTTCATTCTTGCTGCCATCGTAAAACTTGAATATGGATGCAATCAGCTAAATAAAATCAAACAAAGTAATCATAATGGATCCTGGATACTAAGTAACAGTCAGCAGATCCTGGTACAAATAAGAGATGCAACTCTCCTCTGCAAATTATTTTGCCGTAGATCACATGCATAAGCACAACATAATCATGCAGCTATAAAGACATGTACATTCTACTGTACAACACTTTCAAGGACAACCTGTTTATCCATATAGCCAACACTGAGGTAACAGGCTAACTTAAAAAAGTAAACACCTCTATTGTACAAAGACACAAAACACTTTCCACAGATAAACACTGATAATAAGTGCACACATTAACACTGCTAATGAACCAACATGTTAACACTGATGACAAACATTCACATTAACACT
>VKKT01003069.1:1521-12602 GCA_008038995.1 Haliotis laevigata | reverse complement strand
CCCAGTATAAGTGGAACACGTTGTGAACTGAACCAAATGGAGTTCACACAACAACTTTACCCAATACTACCTGTGTGACGTTTAGAGACAGATATCCAAGGTGCCTGTTCATTTTGGCTGTGGGTTACTCCATTTTTTTCATTGCCTGTTACTCGCGAGTGAGTGGGTGAGGTTTTACCCTACATTTTAGCAATATGAATCGAACAAGGGCTTAAGCGTGACGAGCGGACATTAGGCTACCCCACTGCCCCACTTCTTTGAGAAATGACAAGGACAGTCTTAGAAGATGAGAACACACTTTCTTAATATCTCCCAATACTAGATACAACCAGAAGACATCACACCTGGAAGGGAAAGTGACCGGAAGTTATTATTCTGGTTATTCTCTGTACAGATTTTCAGAAGTTTCTTGAGTGGCAGACGTTTTTTTAGGTTATAGAGATCATTACTCTTGCTTGGGCATCATACCGATTTCACAAAGTTTCCGAATTCTTGTTTTTGACAGAGCAAGAGCTCACTTATTCTTACACAGGGTTAGTAAAACCAATTTAACACATGAGATATCTGTATTACCCCGTATTTCGTAACCATTCCTTATCTCGTGTCTTGAGAAATGCATTGATCGCGACTGATGTCATAGTAAACCACCATTATTGATTGACAAAACAATCCTCAGCTATGATGTCATTTCAAGAGTGACATGATTTCGATAAATAACAATAAATGTTAAATATAAATTGGATGCTGTTGCAAGGAGCGATGTTTGTTTTGGTGGACACACAATGTGAATGAGCCCTGTTGTATCTAACCTGTAGGGTAACAAACCTAGTAGTTGAAGAATATACACGACATACTTTGATGACTGTTTTTACCCACAAGGAAATAACATGGAAAGATTGGGATGGCTCCACCTCCTGCTAAAGCTTCAGTTTCACTGATTCAGTGAATCCTGCATCAGTTGGCATCTGATTGTAAACCACTTGAGAAAGATTGATCTGTATCATAAATTGTGGCTATGTAATGTGAATGACGGATTGCTTGTTTTTGAATTTGATGCTATGAGTGAGTGAGTGAGTTTAGTTTTACGCAGCTCTCAGCAATATTCATACTATATGGCGACGGTCTGGAAATAATCAAGTCTGGACCAGACAATCCAGTGATTAACAGCATGAGTATCGATCTGCGCAATGGGGAACCGATGACATGTGCCAATCAAGAGAGCGAGCCTGACCACAATCGGTTAGTCTATTAGCCTCTTACCACAAGCATGGGTTACTGAAGCCTCAATTCTAACCCAGATATTCACGGGTCTTTGATGCTACGGCATTTTCTGCTTGTAAGTAATAATGTAACGAATAGATGTGTTTTTGAACTCATTTAAACTTTGTACTTAACATGTGTATATAAATACCTACCTGGTCTCGTCGCTTTATATGGCTGAAATATGCCGATGCTACATAAAACCCAACTCAGCTCAACGCACTGATCCAGTGGCTTCTGAGAAAATACTATCTTGTCTTTCTGTCAGGTGAACTAAAACATCTTTCAATTTAAAGAAAAATACTTAAAACATTTGAGTAAAAGTTTAACAGTTTATTTGTAACTCAATAATGTTAACAAATATACATATTATTCATATATTGCAAGATCACACTATACAATCTGTTGTGGAAGATAAAACATAGATTACAAAATATTCTGTGGGCATATATATCTAAACATTAAACGTCTGCACATAATGATAAAGCAATGAATGCACACTCTCCATGTTAGTAGTTTTAACTATCAAAGCAAAGAGCCATCTTCCATAAATGCTTACCTTCCTATGTAATTGGGAACTTAAAGGAACTTGAGTTTCATCATTAACAGTTGAAATAAAATGAGTGAGTGAGTGAGTTTAGTTTCATGCTGCACCCAGCAATATTCTTGCTGTATGGCGGCGGTCTATAAATAATCATAGTCTAATAATAGTCTGGACCAGACAATCCAGTGATCAACATCATGATGATGATCGATCTACGCAATTGGTATACAATGACATGTGTCAGCCAAGTCTGCGAGCCTGACCACCCAATCCATTAGTCACCTCTTATGACAAGCATGGGTTACTGAAGATCAATTCTAACCCGGATCTTCACGGGTTCAAATAAAATGGTCCTTATGTCATCAACCTGTATCTGTAAAACCAACTCTTATCAGAGTTAGTGGCTCAACGTAGGCCTTAAATCAATACCCTACGAAGGTGAAATAGATATGGACCTGAAGTCATCAACCTGTGGACACAACAGATATCTGGGCCTGAATCACCCTTTGAAGAAAACTTTTATCTCAAACCAAAGTCAAAACTTTCTGCTGTGAAGACAATTTTGACCAAGAATATTAGATTAGTATTCAAGAAGGGAAGACAACTCACAACATTGATAAACTATTCAGATGTCCTTCTAAAAAGAATGACTTAAAATCAAAATAAATACTGGCACAAAAGGGTATCCATACAAACACAGTAAATGCATACAGCTAATGAAATTAGAATCATTCATCAAAAATAGAGATTTCATATCCATAAAAATTACAAAGATCAGTTAAAAATCAGTTTCAGTTTTCTCGACTATATAAGTAAAAATGCTCCCCTAATGTAAAAAAGTTCATTTGTAAACAGCAGCTACATTTACTATCTGGTTAACAACAGACATACATACTTCTCACAAAAAGGACACATTGTTTTCACTTCTGATTAAAAAGTACAACACAAGAAAAATATGACATTATGTAATAGAATGATTATGAACATGAAGTTGTGGCATGGGAAAATCAGATAATTTTCAAACATCAACATGTTTATAACAAATAATACAAGAAGAGTTCATTTCTGGATCTTTCCAGGATCTGAGATTCTTTCTTAACAATTTACAGTGATTCTTCCTCTAATATCACAATTTCCAGCAGAATGATGAAATATAAATTTAACTGAGGAGTTCATTGGGGACAATCTAGGTTAATAAAATGTAATTATGTATACATAGCCCCCAAAATAAAAAAAAAGCCATATTTCTAGGACTTCATCAAAATTGTCAAACACTGTTAAACATAAAGGGCTTGGTATTTCTCTGAGATACAGTGTTTGCCAACCAAATATGGTTGTGAAATATAGGAAAACTTTGGCATATAAATTTCCTAGTTCAGTGAGATTGTATATGTTGGTTTCTCGGTTTTTAAGTACTTTGTAAATCTCATTTGCATTACAGTTGCATTATAGCAATTTAGTTACTTAAAAAATTACTAAAACCAAATGCTGCAATTACTAGAATATTACATAATAACAGTAAATGTGTGATATTAACAAAATTCAACGTGAAGCAAAATGTACTTATGTAGCTAGGGCAATCAGTGAACTGTCAAACAAACTTTGGTTAGCTGCAAACAAACTTGACAAGTAAAAACATCCCCTCATACAGGCACCCCATTTTGTCTAATGGTCCCAACATCTGAATTGACAAGGCTTCATTGTAGAATCATTTGGATTCTGCAGAATTTGACATCCTCACAGGGCACTACTGTATCAGGCCATTTGGCAGTCCTATCTAATCTGGTTCAAGTCATTTTATACTCACATTCTGAGTCCACTGAAAAATGAACATACTACTGACGCATATTACAGTTACGCAGTGACCTAGCAGTGATTACAGTACCTGTGGTTCATCTAAAACTAGCACCAGGAAGTAAAATAGAGGCTGCCTCAACAAGTGTTTACTACGGCTTGAAACACAATTTAAATCACATGAAAGTGTGTCGGTTAATTCAGGAAGCCAACCAGAATGTCTTAAGATAAAAGGATGCACATATGAATGGTGCTGACAAATCGAAGTCTTAAGCCAGGGGAATCTGGGAATCAAACTCATTACTATAGGATGGTATGCCAAAGGGACATAACTCTACACAGGGAATTGCTATTTGCGTATGGGTCACGCAGGCAGAGTGAGTGAGTGAGTGAGTGAGTGGATTTAGTTTTACACTGCATTTAGCAATATTTTCAGCAATATCAAGGCAGGGGACACCAGAAATGGGCTACCCCACCCAGGTGGTGGAAAGATGAATGAGATGACCACCTGACAAGACCACTACATTTGTATATATGAACATTCTAAAGATCCTTGGGTATACAAGAAACAGACACATTTGGATATACATATTGTGTAAAATTACACAATTACCAAATGTAAAATGCAAGGCAATAAAACCAGTGTCATATCACAATAAACATTGGAACATGGTGGATGATAGATATATGGTGGATTTCTTTTTTCACAGCCATGAAAAATATAACCCATAAGCAAATATCAATTTTGCATTTTTATCCAAATGCATGTGAATTTTACTCATCACTAAACAATAAAAAGATTGTTAAAAGATATTACAGTGATTCAACTTGTAGATCTATTTCATGTAGAATTAGGACAACAAAGGCAACACTTGGCTTATTGTCTGGTGGGTGAATACCCAATCCTCAATCCCTGCAATCCATGTTGAGTAACATTCAGCATTTGGACACAGTACTTCATGAGACAGTGTAAAGATTCGAAAATGTTTCCTCTAAAACACAAATCATAAATATAAGTATACCGTGTGCACTAACCTTGTACTGGACAGAATTTGTTTTTAATAACAGACAACGTATTATGATTATTATCAAAACAAGCAGAGTGATGAATGGAAATTATTATAAGAGCATATGTCTCAAGACTGGTCTTATGGGTGTCAATTTTCTGAGTGACAGCAAGAGCATGAATTCTCTCACGGGTGTTGTAAAATCAGTGACACACAGGCTAATTATAGTAATTTCCATATCACTAATTTTTTAAATCCTTGATCACAACTGCTGTCTTACCATAGGTTAAGACATCATTTCTACCATGAAGCCAATCCAAACTCATGCTACAATAAGACTGGAATAATATCAACACTGCCATTCATGAGATGTAACCAATAACCTGATGTGTGTGAGATGACACCTGTGCTTATGCACATAATGATTTATGAAGCTAAAATATTTCCAACCCAGTGGGAAATAGAGACATCTCAGATGTATGTGTTTTAAAATACTCAATTCTGACAGGTCAGTTTCAAACCACAATAACCACCACTGATTAAAAAGTTGATTTGTCGCAGCATCAATACACATGGTAATATTTATAGCAAAGAACATGAATATGAGACTTTAGTGATGTGTTCCCTACTCATCCAAAGTGACTGTGGTTGTATTTGCCCTATGCTTCATGGTTATAAGTACACTGCATCACCAGTACCGTAGCACCGGCATCACGCCAGTCCCGCATCCTCAGCCATCTTGTAGAAAACCCCACCAGGTTTCTGGAGGAGAGACTGCGGGGAGTCAAAATCCACTACCTTGCCATTATCCAGTACCAAAATCCTGGGGAAATAATAATGATAATTACAATGATGATGATGATGATGATGATGATGATGATGATGATGATAGTGATTATCTGTGATTGACTTGGGCTTAAAGCCACATTGAACAAGATTTGAATGACATGACTGCATGTCTTCTTAATGTTGCAGGAAAGTCTGATATGATGCAGGCTTTATACATCTTCCTCACTGAAAGAGTATGATGCAGACACACCAAGATTCAGACACTGGGGGTAAGCCCAGTGACCATAGGATTGTTACAACTCTGCACAGAAAAATGTAGATGCTATAAGCCTTAGCTTCAAGTACCGATTTGGCAACTTGATAAAAAATAGCATCTTTTACATAAACTATGAACATTGATATTTTCCAAGCGCTTAAAGTGGATGCCAGTCTGATTGATGGTAGTATATAGAGGATACTAAACCACCTTATGTGTAATACCATTTGTATTAAACGAGTTAATGATTTGGTATCAAACGAGAAAAAGCGAGTTTGATGCTAAATCTTTCATGAGTTTAATAAAAATGGTATTTCACGGAAGCGAGAAACTGCCTACAGTGTGATGACTCTCATATCAATTTTCCGCGAGTCAAGCAAGATGTAATACCATTACGACAGAGGCATTAGCATTGTGACGTCATAACTGTAACCATTATGATGTCATATGTCTAGCGGTATTACACTAGTGTAATATTGCCGTAAACATATTACACTGCAGTATCTKCCACGGGCAAGTAATAATTCTGTTATATCCCGCATCCCCCTCTGGGTCTGCCCCTGTATCATAGCATGCAAGCTTTATGTAGGAAGCCGACAGTGAAACAGGCTGTTGACACATTCATCTGAAGCCCATTGTCATGTACACGCTATCAAAGTAAGGGTTATAAGCAGTCATTGTATTCAAACCTTCACCCACCTGCATGAACTTGCATGTCTGTGCACAGCAAGACAACTAGACTATCGATGCCCTTGTTTTCCCATTGCAAACATAGATAGATCTACAGGTATTAATGGATGTGAATGGTATTGTCCCTTTTCATAGATGCAAATAACATCTGTACCTGCACCCAAAGCATACTGTACTGGAACTTTCTTTACTTGTGATTTAACCAGTAATGCTTCCTCACCTGTCATAGTCCATCACTGTGTTAAGGCGGTGGGCAATGGTCATCACAGTACAGTCCTTGAACTCTGTCCTGATTGTCTGCTGGATCAGGTCATCCGTTTCCATGTCAACGGCTGCTGTAGCTTCGTCCAGAATCAGGATCTTGGTCTTCTTGAGGAGAGCTCTTGCCAGACATAGCAGCTGCCGCTGGCCAACACTAGCAGAGAACCAGGGGAAATTAGCTGAGAAGTGTTACACTGAATCTCTGCTTGTCAAAGCAATGCAAGAGATGAAGCACTCACAGGTTGTATTTAACTTGATCAACACAAAGAAACTGATCAACAAGATACCAGTTTTTGTCACTGCATACATACCAGTAAAACACAATACCAGTAACACGTACCGGACAAAACAGGTAACACAATTAAAACACAATTAAAACACTCTAAAACACAACTAAACCAATCCAAACCTTTTATAGTAAGTGATGTTACAAGGGTAGTTTTTCTCTACTCTACGACTACTATTTTGTGTGTGACAAGATACGCCCTTCTCCTGAACACGTCACTTATGCAGAATTCGAGTATAAACCTCATGCAGTGCTTGCCTCTCAGACAGGTCATTGCCCTTCTGACAAGTCCCGTTTTCAGGAAAGTCGACATGGTGTTTCTCCTATACTTATTTTTCTGTTTCAGCATGCTTTGTGAAATGTTTGAAATGAGTTGTGAAGAAACCACCCATCTTATATACAGCCTTAGAAATTCAATCTGTTACAAGACTACTCCAAAGGACCTTATTTCACAGGCCTCACAGTTTGTAGATAATTTTGCTTGAAAGAGACAAACATGTTTACAATGTTCAGTAATTACAGCATTTACGACTGGTTCAGAATAATATCCTTCACATGTTGGTGAGGGAAGACTACCATAATTGATTTTCACTTGTTAAAGAACAATTTAGTTGTCTCAGGCAGACATACTAGTGTGAATTTCGAAAGACACATGTACCTGAGATTCTCCCCTCCTTCCCCACACTCATGTTGAAGTGTGTCCGGCAGAGATTGGACAAATGTCTTCAGGTGGGCGTGGTCCAGGGCTGTCCAAATCTGGCCATCACTGTGCTCGTCAAGAGGGTCCAGGTTGATCCTGAGGCTCCCAGCAAACAGCACAGGGTCCTGGAGGGACATGGTATGTTACAGACAAGCGTTCATACCACCATTTGCAGAAAATATCAGAAATAGATACATTCAACTTCCCAAAGAGAAACATCGAGCTTAAGATTATATGTGCATGCCTACAGAATACAAGGTGCTTATCTGCCATGACTAAAAATTAAAACAAAATATCACAGTAACTCATAAACACAGTAACACACTTGTCCAATTTCATAATGGTGAGCAGGTACCTCATCTGTTGCATCCATCTGGGCCACATTTCAACAGACATGTTTTTCATTTACATAAAAATGACATTTTCTTCAGGTTGTTATAAACACCACCCCCCCACACCCCCACCCCCCACCCAATGACTTTGGAGGGGTTCCTGGAATGACATCTAGAAAACTTAACTTAGGAGGAAGTTCATGTGAATACCTCACCAATATGACAAGACATATCCTTTCTCCTAAGATCATGAGTACTGATGTCTACCTACAGTCAGGCCTATGATAAGCAACGCTGGTACACAGCATAATTCTGTTTAGTTACCTGTGGTAAGATAGTAAGTCTCTTCCTGAGATCATGTAGTCCCAACATACTGATGTCAACACCATCTATGACTATCTGCCCTCCTGCCCCCTCGATCAGTCGGAACAGTGACAGGGTCAGAGATGACTTCCCGGCACCTGTCCTGCCCACAATGCCCACCTGGAATACAAGGATGTTAGGATCAAAGAGTCTGTGGTTATCTCCCCTTCCAAGGGTATTACGATCAAACACAGTCTGTGAGTATCTTTCAACCACAGTCTGAGATACACAAAAATAACATGACAACCTGCATCCTCAGCCTGCATCAGCTATAAGCTGCATTTCTGGCATAACAAAGTACAAGGTTGCCAGGCAACAGAACAATACTCCTTTTTAAAGATTACTATGTAAGTCATTTGGAAATTCAAAACGATACACACATTGTGTACACACAATGATCACAGAATAATGTGTCAGCTATTTCTTTTACTGCTTGACAAGGCTTGGATCAGTCACCTTCTCTCCTGGGTTGATGGTGCATGAGATGCCCCGCAGCACGAGGTCAAGACCTTGTCGATAGCGTGTCGAGTAGTCCACAAACTTGACCAGTCCAGACTGTGGCCAGTCGTGGTTGGGACGGTGTTCCCGCCGAGACCAGGCAGCCTGGAACAGAGTGATTGCAGATGCATGGGCAGATTCTGCTGTGGAACATAGGTCAGGGAGGAAAAGTTGAAAAGTTTATAATCACTGGAATCATCCACAAGACTGCCACAAACGATGTGAGTGAGTTGAGTGAGTGAGTGAGTGAGTGAGTGAGTGAGTTGAGTGAGTGAGTGAGTGAGTGAGTGTGTGTGTGAGTGAGTTGTGTGAGTGAATGAGTGAGTGAGTGAGTGATTGTAATGCTGCACAGTTCAGCAATTTGTTCTCTTAAGGCACATAGAAATGGGTTTCAACAGTGTTCATATATTAGTGTGACAGATTTCAATGACTTTTCCCCCAAAGTTACTCAAATATAAATATGTATTTCAATGACTTCTTTACCTTTTGGGTTTTCCAAAACTATCCAATGCCTGAAAACTTGAACTAAAATTGCCTTACTTTTTCAGGCTCAGCTAACAGAGGTGAGCGAGGGAATCAGTGAATTCACTGATAGGGTGTTTTTCTCTCCAAACAATTTGCAAATGTTTTGCTAGCATGAGAGTGTTAGTTGTAGGAAGGTATTGCAGCATACAAAGCACTTTTCACCTCTGATGCAATCTCTGTGTACTCTTTGAGTCTTTCAACTGAAACCACTTGTGTCTCGAGATCAGAGGTCATACGAACCAACCAGTTAAGATTTCCTGTTATCTGAAAACAGACATGAGAAGAATGGCTGAAAATGATTTCTTCTAGTTAACAGATATCTCACTAATTTTTTTAGTAAGCTACATGCAATGCATACATGGCTGTTAATTTTGGTCAAAAGCATGTTAACAAAGATAACATCTGATAATATTTGATCTCATCGATATAGATCAGATTTGGAAACAACAGAATATCAATTTTTTATGTACCAAAATCATATATATCTACTGAGAAAAATGTTATAATAACAATTTTGTTCCGATTCTTTGAAGAAGAACTATAACGTTAGGTATCTGTGTCATAAACAAGACCATACTCTGATCATCCTCTAAATATGTTGGAAGTTGAACAATAATCAGGAGGTCTCCTGATCAACATAAACCTCCAAGGCCTATAAATAGTTTGGATGTTAAAAGCTTTAGCACGAGAATGTGTGATAGTCGTTTCTAATTGGCTGAGAGCTCATCAAAATGGTACTTAAATGGCAGTCTAAGGACCCCAAATTAAGTGACTAACTGACCGTATATATGAATACAATAAACTTGTTGACCCTTTTGAAACAAATATGTTGGAAATCGCTAATACATTCGGTTTCTAAACTACATTTAGTGGTCTTTAATCAACGATAAAGGGCTGCAAAAGTGAAAACAGTGCAGCTTTATCCTCTAATTAATAGGTCTTATGATCTATATTTAACTCCAATTACTTTTAATATATTGGAAGGTGAACATTAATTAAAAGGTCTTCTGATTGACACTTACCTTTTAACATTTCTGGGGTTGAAAGTTAATCAGCCCATTTAACAGAGAGTGACCTAATGACATCCCCCCATATGGCTTGCCATAACAAAACAGGCTAACGGTCATTAGGCTGGTGGCCTGATTGATATTTACCTCCAAGGCATATGAGATGGACAGGCCGACCAACCCTCCTGTGATGCTGTCGCGGGCCAGAACGGCAAACACTGAGGCTGCCAAGATGATTAAGTTGCCTAGGAACTCCAGTCGGATGCCCAACCATCTGACAAAAAGAAATTTCACCTAAGTTTACAGTTGTCTCTTGTAAACATTCACTGTTCAATCACACTCATGTTTGATAGTGTATGATAGAATGGATGTCTCAACAGAAACAAACACTTGAGAGTCTTCATAGTCATTAAGAAGTTGGACTTGAGAGGAAGGCAATGAAACTGCACTAAATGAAAACAAAATTGCTTTAATTTTGGTGCTTATTTATACACAAAAGTTTCCCCCTTTTGAAGGTGAGGGGCAGCAGGTAGCCCTGAAATGTGTACTTATAAAGAAAAAGTTGTTATCAAATATATATTCCTCATCATAAAAAAAATCTGTTAAAGTATGGAAATAAGTCCTCAATATTTCATGCTTTGAGAGAGTTTTTAAAAACCGAGTCCATAAATAACAAATGTTCCATGATTTATTTCAGTCCTGACATGTCTAAGAGCAAAGGATCCACTTTCAAAATTTAGTGTGAGTGAGTGAGTGAGTGAGTGAGTGA
>VKKT01003068.1:55083-69604 GCA_008038995.1 Haliotis laevigata | reverse complement strand
TTCAGGGAATATAATTCCCTTATCTAGGCCCACCACGGAGAGGCGTACATCATCAGGCCCTTTTTATTATTATTATTGTTGTTATTATTATGTCATCGGTCAGAAAGAGCTGATACTGACTTTGTTGTGCTAACACTAGTCCGTTGTAACAGGACAGTTATCAATATGATTACAAAGTATTAGAGAGGAATGACAATATACATACTCAGTGTGTTGCCATCGTTTTTCCTGTAGATATTGTGTTACATTGTGATTCTGAAGGGAAATGTGACTTGATGGTATTGCTGACTATGCCAGCCCTAAACTAAAACATTCTGAAATGTCATTTGTCACCTGAGCTTTGTCCGAGTAACTTCAAGAGTTTGTTCAGATATTTCCAAATGTACATGACCGTACAGATACAGTGTGTCATGATGTAGATGTAGGTGACGCTGAACCTGTGAAACAACATCCTTACTTGATGAATCCAGTCAAGCTTGAAACATTGAAGGCGGATGTTCAACACATCGTGGATAATGACGTTATTGAACCAAGTCATAGTTCAACATAGTTTTGTGCCGACGCCTCACGGGAGTTACAGATGCAGTTCCAGCGTGAACTGTGTGGACGCTGTTTCCTAAAACTGACTCTTATCAAGTAGCAAGAATTGAGAAGTGCATCGACAGAATTGTTTCAAATTGGCAATATGTGCTAGTGATGGAGCTATCCTACTGCAAGAAGACCCCTGTTGCCTTGACCATCCTAATTGTTTAGTATCGAAAATTTGATGACCATCGGATGCATTTATTTCAACACTAAAAGAACCTCTTGTTCTCTTGTTAGTTATGCAACAATTTGAAGCGTGTGTAGGTATTACCTTGATTCCTAACCATATGTACACCGATCACAATCAACTGATTTTTCTTCTTGAACAATAGCAACAAACGCCTAATGCGCAGGAACTTGTCTCTGCAGGAATTTCGAGATTGCATATTAAAGACAACGACAGCATTATTGCTAATGCAATAGTTGGTTGGATGTGATAAATGTTGACTTCAAACAAATATTTTCCTTTTTTGTAAAACAATTCTCATGATCATCGTGCATAATTCTTTCCATTTTTTTACTGTGTTCTACCCCGATTAGTTTTGGGTACTTATCCCACTGTGGAGAAGTATCACTTTTTAATTTGCCAAACATATCCTTCCCGCTCTGTGACTCCCAACATTTCGCCATTTTGTCTATTCATTGTATGCTTAGCATCAGTCGGCTTAGTGATTGTTGTGGTTGTTCCCCATTAAGCGCTCTCCGCCTGCTGCTGCAACATGGTGTGAACTTTAATTGTGATTTAAAGTTGCATATGGATGTGAAGCCACGGTATCCTAAATGTACACCTTAGTTTACAGCAACAATCGAATTATTAGTTCCCTTATTTGTTTTGTCGGTTTTATACATCTACACATAAATCAACAAGGGACCCTCCCCTTCTAATTGTATTCCACTGAACTTATACCTGCCGTGTGCGCCTGGGCATTTGAATGCATACATTCCAGTTATGGAAGACCTTGAGAGTTCATAAATAGGCTGCCCCCAAACTGTTGCGTGGGTAATGTACAACTATATTTTTCAATACAATGCGTTTCTGAACTACAGAAAGCGAGCAACGCGATGATATCAAGGAGCCGGTACTCCAAGTAGAAATATAAGAAGAAGCACTAGTAAAATCACTTTCAGAGGATTTTTTCAGTAACTGGAAGCACCCAACGTTCACCTTCTTGGTGTTTCTCACGATTCACTAACAAGAACGGCATTTCATGCCGCAGCCATAGCCACTGAAAAAAAACACCAGTAAAATCACGTAAAATCGGTTTAAATAGTTTTTATCTGAAAGCTTGCTGATTATTTCTACCCCTGTTTCATTCTGTTTCAGATGGATTCGAGTTTCTGGAAATATATATAAGGGGATAGTTCCTGACTCAAATGGTCCATCTCACCTACCGATATACGCATAAATCTACGGGAACAAATATGAATGCTAAGGTATACTAAGACCTCTGGCTAGCTATTCTCGAAACGTTCGTAGCCCTACGAACTTCTTAAGCCCATTCTTAACACATTGGCTATGGCAAAAGTTAAGAATTCTTAGGGCTGCGAATGTTTCGAGAATAAGGACCATGGACTGTGCTGAGGACATGTAACAACGATATGATGGTGGCTCTCATTGCGAGTGGCATTTAAGGGGAAACATTGTTGAATGGGGTTTCGATGCACAGTAAACCTTTATCACTAGCTAGAAACTGTGAGAACCAGTGTAGTTAGGTTTTCACTGTTCCTCTAGACTTAAGACTAACACATTTTCTAAGGCTGTGTGCAATGAATATAACGCAACCTAATGGTGCCCCAGTGCCGTGTCTGTGGAGCTCCACAGCCCCGCGGGAAATGCGGGTAGATTATTGGTCCCCAACAACCCGTTGGAGGAGACTCGGGTGGGTGATCTAGATCTAATTGCTGCATGTCATCGTATTGCAGTTGCAAGGTTTGATGCTTCTGGTGTTAATAACTGGCTTTGGGGGTCTTAGTTACCGATCACCATCATATATTGGGAATATATCATCGTATTGCAGTTGCGAGGTTCGATGCTTCTGGTGTTAATAACTGGGGGGTCTTAGTTACCAATCACCGTCATATAATGGGAATATAGCAGAGCGTGGCGTTTATGGACAAACAAAACAACAAAGTCCTGGCCTAGACTTACCCAAGACGTTGTACAGCCTTGTATACCACTGCGGATTCCGACCCAACAGCTCAGCAAGTCATTACACTGTTTATTTGACCAAGGATGCAGTGATCTCACGCATATTGTTACATTTTGAGGAACACGTTGGTTCCAGCACCTGTTGCGGACATCCGCTTAGACGTATTCAGAACAGTTGCCCTCGGTTTTGCATTGAAATTGTTACACTTACGGTCTACTGTCATGTATGTTAATGACTTCATAATATGAACACCTGGATATTTGGACGAAAGTGTAAGGATTCTTGTTGTGTAAGTGTATTTTCAATGCTTTATAAATTATCTGACACCAATTATTTAAATTCCCTTCCTTGTGGATCAGTTTCTTTATTATGAATCTGAATTTCTGCTCAGGTTGGGAAAATAAGAACAAGTTAATATGGCCAGGACGTTTATCGTAAGTTTCAGGTATTTCGATCATGTAATATCTTTGAAGAATCATCGAAAAGCCAATTCTCATGATATAGTCGGAATTGTACATTCGATTCTGCTTTTAGCAGAGATTTCTGATGGAAGTCAAGAGGGTTTTTTCACTTTTTATCTACAGAATCCTGGTTAGTGACAGACATGTTGCTTTGACATTTGAAAATGAATTGGCTGTTTTGACCAGACTGACATTTTTTGTTTGATGTAGAAAATGTATTGATCAATTAGTTCGGCGGCTGAGGAAAGTCTTGTTTAAACTCAAAAGAACGCTGAGACGATTTGAGCAGGACACTCCTGTCACACACAAGAACACTTAATTAGCAGACTGGGACTTTGGTCAGCCGGTAACTGACAGTCTTATTTCAATACACTCCACCACCTTAGGTCGCTATGTTTCGGACTGACAAGTACCTAACCTTCATATCGAGATGATGAACCAGTGTCTCTAGCACCGCGTCTCTGACACTGCGCCTCATCTGGCAGGAGCGTTGCGTTGGCTATAGCTAGTCGTTGCTATCTGCTGAATTGGTGAGGATGAATACAAACTGATCACAAACCATAACTATAGGTGGAAGATATGTATACTACAGGAATACAGTAACTATGATTTATTTGACGTTATGCCATTTTTAATGCAAATTATAATAACACGATTTGTGATGTTCTCCTTAATCACTGTTTAACTATTGAGAGGATAATATCGAAATCTGTTTGATTTGACACTAGGCATCGTGACACGCCCTTGAAGAGATGTTGTGTATAAAAGTCAGTTCACAAATTCAGTATCGGGTGAGTCCACCATTTGCGTTGATGCAACGCATAAACGACGCTAAGTGATTGAAGAAAGCTTTGGGAATGTTGTTTCTTGTCTGAACCAACGTTTGTCCCAATTCAGCTAACGTCAATGGCTGATTCTAACCTTGACGTAAACGTCGATCCTTTTCATCCCAAGTGTGCTCCGGAGAAACAGCTGGCCAGGGGAGTACCGGAATGTTCTGCTGTCTGAGGAAATATGTTACAACCGATCGACATGTGAACGGGAATTATCTTGCTGAAGAGTGAACTTGCGTCTCTGTCCTTTAATGAACGTTTGCACATGAGGCCTTACTGGTCTCATCTCTGTATCGCAGACCTGTCAGATTGCCATTGACCATGGCAAGTTGTGTCCGACCATGAGATGTGATTTTCACCCACACCATAACGCAACCACCACCAAACAGTAGACGATGAACAACGCATGCGCGAGCATACCGGTCACCTCGCCGTCTGTACACCGTGCCCTGCCATCTTAGTTGTCCAGATGAAATCACGACTCGTCAGTGAACAAAACACCATCCCAATCGTGTCTCATGTACCGTAGATGCTGTTTGCGTGTCTGTCAGTGACGATGAAGCAAAATTGGATGTATTGCAGGCCCTCGGGGCTAGATGTTGTGCTCCCTCAGTCGGTTCCGTACAATCCAGGAACTGATTGGACGTAAGCCAGGAATGGTCTGAGCGGTCAAACTGGCAGTCTGGAATCGATTCCTTAAATGGTCAGCCGAATGTGGTTGTCTTGCTGACGTGACATCACGCGTGGAAAGCCTGTCCGAGGCAAGTCTCTAGTGTTTACATTATGTTGAAAACGTCTCCATCGAAATGAGATCGTGTTTTGATGGACACTGAAATGTCTGGTCACTTCCTTTGGGGCCATTCCAGTCTCCAGCATACCCAAGGCGCGGTGACACTAATTTTCCGTGAGCCGTGACATGGCGTACGTGCAGTCTAGGTTGAAATTGTGTTTTCCACAACATTCAGAGGCTAGAGAATAATCAACCGTTCTTCAGTTTTCAATATCAGGTGTGGGAACTTCAGGTGTCAAAAAGCATGAAAAACGTGAGTACGTTCATTGTGCACAAACTGCACGTGCCACGCTCAATACATGACATCAAATTTCATGCAAAGTGCTTTGCTTTGGGGTTATAACTTTTCAAATAACTTTTATGTTATGCAATTTTATGCTATTCACAGTTACAATTATTCCGTTAGTATATGTACTTACGTCAGTTTGTGTGGTTCATGTTATCTCAGAGGAACAGGAAAACGTCATCTATCCTACCTCATTTAAGAATGTCCATCTCTGATTGGTTCAAGTGGCCTTGAACAAATTACCATGTATGCCCATATATGCATATAAATCTTTACGAGGGAGAATAAATCATTTATACCCCGCCCCATGGAAAATGCATGCATCCACGGCCGTCAGTGAACCGTGAGCCACTGGTCCGGATCGACTAGTCAGGACCATGTTAGTAAAATATATAATTGAATTTCAGTTTGTTTTAATGTTATAGTTACATAATGAGAGATTTAAACATTCGTAAGATAAATTCGTTGTAGCATTATGATTCGGGATATACGGGGTTTTATGGGCCCCTCGTTAGGTTTTATCCACCTCGCATAAAACCATGTATACCCCTCATCACAATGCTGTAACTTATAATGTTCACATGAAGTAGCTGCCACCATGGTCAGATGTCTGCGTGCGTCCTGTCTGAACCAAGGTGTAGTGCCTGCTTCCTGACTGGGCCTTGGTCTAGTGTCTGCGTCCTGTCTGGGCCTTGGTCTAATTTCTGCGTCCTGTCTGGACCAAGGTCTAGTACCTGCTTCCTGACTGGGCCTTGGTCTAGTGTCTGCGTCCTGTCTGGGCCTTGGTCTAGTTTCTACGTCATGTCTGGACCAAGGTCTAGTACCTGCTTCCTGTCTGGGCCTTGGTGTAGTTTCTGCGTCCTGTTTAGACCTTGGTCTAGTGTCTGCAGCCTGTCTGGGCCTTGATGTAATACCTGTGTTCTGTCTAGAACATGATTTATTGCCTGTATCCTGACTGGGCCCTGGTCTAGTGTTTGCCTCCTGTCTGGACTTGGACACTGGTATTTCTTGATTGTAACAGTAGTAGACACCAAGAAAACATTGATAAACTTAAGAATCTCTTCACAAATGTGCATCATATACATGCTCTACATGGTACATTACATGTGTAGTTACTTGGCTTTTTGATCCACCAAAGCTGCACAAATACATATGTCGTTTTCATTATTCATAGCGAACATTATCAGGTGACCCGTCGTTTCCTTTCCTCAGTGTGGAACTTGTTTCAATGTAAATGTGGCTACCATTTGGCTATCAGGTTTTAGAAGGCTTTCGTTTGGCTACCAAGACTTATCATACTGCCACTAGCCTGTTGGTGAGTGAATTTAGTTTTACGCCGCATTCGGCAATATTCCAGGTATATAACGGCGGGTGGTCTGTAAATAACCAAGTCTGGACCAGACAATCCAGTGATCAACAGGATAAATATCGATCTACGCAATTGGGATAGTCAGCGAGTCTGACCACCCGATCCCGTTAGTCGCCGTTTACGACAAGCATGGGTTACAGAAGATCAATTCTAACCCAGATCTTCCCAGGTGCCTGTTGGTAGAATATCACACGTGGATTCTGCATTGTTGACAATAACAAGCTTCTTCGTTTATTCAAATAGGGACAAAAATATCATAAGAAGCCGTTAACACTTAGGATCACAAATATATAATAAATATATATATGCTGTCGAAACATTTGCCAAACAATGGGCCAGTTGAAAGTCGCCGTGTGATGTTTTCACTGGTGGCATGTTCAAACTTCAGAAGAGGAAGTAGAACTAGAATAAAGTCATTCTGTCCCAGCCAACAGTCAGCCAAAGCCTGGCTACCCATCGTGAAAGCTTTGTGGTTGTTTACCCAGAGAAGGTATGTATATGTAAATATCACTATATTAATTTTTCTTTACATATCCTGGTAGAATTGGCATGTGAATAAATGCCAAGTGTAAAGTCATAATGGTTACTGAGAAAAGAAATCTGCCTCAAACACTCATCAGTGCTGTTAACTTTGGACTTCATACTAAAACCCGGAGACATGTCATTCACTTTTTGTACTGGATTCCAACGCTCAATGCCCCCACAACGTTATGCTCTGTCCAGCGAATATACCAACAAATACCTGTCGCATTTTCCGGATCATTAAGCACCGTAGTTTTTGAATGACCATCAATGGCAGATGCTACTCCGAGTTGCCAGGTGAAACTAACAATGGGCATCTAACATATTGGCAGCTAACGATCTGAACCAGTGACAGCAGGTGAATCTGGCTATTCCAGAATAGGAGCTGCCTGAAGTTCGAACAGAATTCTATTTTTAGCCTTGAACTTTGTGACCTGCTGAATGATTATATTGGGAAGATATTGGTGTAATAGACTACGTTAAGATTTATGATGGGGGCAGTTGGTTCACGTAGCAGCCATAGATATTCCAGAGGAGGCCTGTGATTGGGTTAGCGATTAACGGAGAATAGTAAATAATCAACACTGTCTCTAACAAGTGGTTGACAGCTTAAGCAACAATCGGTTCCATCGGGAAACATTGACGTCAGCCAGGCTAAACATTGTGGCCACACAATTCTCATTTCAGGCAGATCTGACCAAAACCATACTAGGGTTCTGTCCCAGATATTTAGTTTATCGATTTCCTTGGTCAGTACAGGTCCAGTTGAGACCAGGCAAACCAGTGGTTGATATCACGAACAACCGACTAATATGCCCCTAGGATTTACCAATCACCAGCCGATCCTGCATTTCTGTCGGCTCGAAAGTTTATACTATAAGGCTTGTCTGAAAACCATCACTACTTGGCGGAAGGAATGCCCAGTTAGCGTGATAACGCTCTAACAAGGACCTGTCGTTTTTAATGGGTTCCATGAAAACAATTTGTATCGGTCTACTAGCTTTATGATGTCTGGTGTCAAGGTTACGCAATTCATATTTCACAGAAGGGCAACAGACACCGTACCCAGTATTCACTTATAGTATTTATTACAAAATTCACTTCAAACAAGATAAAAAAGTAATGTTTTAATTGAATTATGCTAATAATAATCATTATCATTGAAGTATCAACTAGTTTGTTATGAAATTATTAAATAAACGAGTAATTCAACTATTTTTCCTTGATCACTCAACATGATATTCCGACACGCTCTACTTCATGTATAAAATTATTGATAGAGCCAATGCCAGATGGAAACATTTTACAAGAAAATGGAACAAAAGTTCAAACGAGATAATAATATGTTTTACTTCATAATTATATAACATGATATGTTTCGAACACTAATTTATACGTTTTTCACCGTACACTACAGCTTGGTCGCACCGGCTCGCGGGCACCTGTTCCAAATTTATCGACTAGATCTAGAAGACTGAACAGGCTTGGAGCACTTTATCGACCAGTTACGTCTTTTAAATATGGCGACCACCACCAGACAATGATAAATCCATGTGCAAACCTGTCAAAATAAGTTGTTTATACAGTTGTGATCGCAGTGTTGCAGGTAATAACTCTGTTCACATATGCTTTATATTTCAATCTTGATGTTTGAGCATGCTGTAGTGACATATATGGTAGTTTGAACCACGAAACGTTAATGAAAACAGACAGTGTTTACCTAAATTCTGAGATTCGTCTGCTGTCAAATTTCTGACATTTTGACAACTGTTTGTTCTGCAAGTCGGTTATTACTGATATTTAGGCATGTTGTAAGCTTTGATGATTTTTTTTTGATATCCCTTTATATTTTAGATCTATTCATGCACAAATTTTCATTATGTCGATGTTTGCTTTAATTTATTTTGAGGACGCTGCCTGGTGTCAAAAGGCAAAACATTCATTTGAAATAAATCCAATGTTTCATTATCCATCACATCATCAAAAAGCTGCAATACATCTACATTATTATTATTTGTTTATGCTTTGTGTTGTACGCTTACATCCTGTGAAGATATCCGAAAGGATAAATATCCAACACACCATTATAAGTGTTGATGCAGATTGTGGATTTAAGTTTAACCATCTCATAAAAGCCTGATCTGTAAGTTTGTTTTGATACCTCTTCTCATCCATGTCAGAAACTCTTGTCAGGGCAGTGTTGTTATCTGTCCATAAACACTGAATGTGCTATGGTCGTGGTAAGAGTCAGCAAAGTATTCTGATCTCTGTATCATGAAAACAAACTTAAACATTTAGATTCAAATGGATAAAAATAATGCTCATGTTGCGTTATGAATGTATCATTCTTTAGTCAGAATTGTAATTTATTTTTGCAGTACTTAGCTTCCTCATACACAAAGTTTGCACAAGCTTTTTAATTTTATGTCAGCATTCTTACATTTGTCATCAAATTTTTCGACTTTGTGATCTTACATTAAAATATCTATTCTGAATCTACTGAGATACGTTGCTGGTTTGTAGTTTTGGCAGTGTTCAGTTATGTAAGGGCTGGGTAAAAGATTGATAATCAGAAATATCATCAATGGGAGAATTATTGTGTTATTGATAATATCTTGAATAAAGTATTGTGATGAAATATAGTTTTAATTCACATACAACAAAAAGTTATTCATGTGCTACTTCTAAATTATGTTCAGAACACTGTCTTAGTTAGTTTTATATTCTGGTTCTGTGATATACTAATTTGTCTTTTGTCGACAGGTTTTTATAATTTAAATGTATTTATCATGTATTTAGATCTTGTTTTAGTAGAGATATGGCTGTAATACTGCCTATGTGACTTAAATTATGATCTAGTTTTAACAAATATGTGGTAACCTAGTAATTTTACTGTCCTTCGTTGGCAGGGTTTTATAAATTATATGTATTTATCATAAAAAGAAAATAGGAAAGGAATTTCGAAGTAATAACTTGAAAGCAGCGTTAAATGGAATTAAAACCATGATTGGCAACGACAGTAAATCATGTAAAGTCCTGAGCACTCAAACGATGTCTTATTTGCAAGAGATCTCAATCAATTCTACTCAAGATTTGATGTACAAGACTTCTCTCAGACAAGAAATGCCTTCATTCAAAGCCTACCCGAAGATGATAATTTAGTGATGCTAACATTTAGGAAGATTAATATTCGGATATCAATTGGCGGGGATGGAATACCTGGCACTGCACTATGAGAATGTTGTGAACAGTTGTGCGGGATATACAGGGTGATGTTTCAGATGTCTATCAACGTCCGTTCCCCAAAAGTCAAAACCTTCAATAATTAATTACCACTGCCCAGTGGCTCTTACTCAAATAATCTTGAAATGCTTTGAGCGAATTATCTTGAACTTAATTAAGCAAAATACTGCGCATCTACTGGATCCTTTACCATTTGCTTACAGGGCCGGGCATGGGGTAGAAGATGCTCTCATTTCACTGTTGCTTAAGATCTATATTCATCTAGAGAATTAAATATCTTATGTAAGAATCCTCTTTGCGGACTTCTCCTCTGCTTTCAACACAATGCAGCCACATTTGATAAGGAATTATTCAACATGGATGTAAATAGTAACATCATCAAGTGGGTAGAAGCCTCCTTAGTAAACACACCTCAATGTGTTCGGGTCAGTTCAACGCTTTATGTTAATCTTGTGAGTACTGGTGCTCCTCATGGCTGTGTCCTGTCCCCTGTTCTCTTCACACTCTATACAAATGACTGTATATCTCATTTATCCACCTGTTTGAATTTCAAATATGCTGATGATGCCACTTTGGTTGGGTTTATTCGTCAATCGGAGTTAGAGTGTAGGAAAAATATTGATGCGTTTACTTCATGGTGCAAAGACAATTTCCTCTCCCTGAACATAAACAAAACAAAGAAAATGATAATTGACTTTCGAAGCAAAAGGACAGATTGGAACCTGTTTGTATTGATGGACAGAAAGTATAGAAACAGTAGATGAGTGTAAATATCTGTGTACTATCATTGATAGTAAACTTTAATGGAAATCAAATTCACATCGTGTACATAGGAAAATAGAACAGAGGCCTTTCTTTCTGCAAAAATTGTGATCCATTTAATGTAGACACTACTATCTTAAATTTTTTCTACCAAACATTCATCAATAGTAGTTTAAGTTTCTTCTTTCATGCATGGTATGGGAATCTTCTTCTTACAGAAAAACAAACTTGACAAAATTGTAAACATATCCAGCGATATTTACCTTTTCAGTATGAGTCAAAAGTTAAAAAGAAAGCTCTGGCCATTCAATCAGATCCATGACACCTTTTGAATGAATGTTTTGAATTTTTGCCTTCTGGCTGCCGTTTCAAAATCATGTATTACAAAACTAATAGAACTTCAAAATCATGTGTCCCCATACAGCATAAAACTTCTAAATCTTCCTCCAAAATTATAATAGTGAAATCAATGATGTGGCATGAGTGATTATTATTATATTATGTACTTTGATTATGATTCATCATGATATTGTGATTAGCTTGATTTTGTGTATATATGTATACTTTAAATTATTTGTTGTTATCTGCTTTGTAATGGCTCTTTGAATGCAAGACAAATTTTCCTTGCGGGACAAGAAAGGTTATCTTATCTTATCTTACAAATTTAGAACTAGTTTTAGTCACGATATGGCTGAAATATGTGACTTAAAATCTCCACTCACTCACTAGCAATAGCATAAATGTGTCAAAACTCACCATTGACATGAAAGATGTTGTTTTCTTTCTGAGTTTTTTTGTGTGGCTTTTTTGCCCAAAGTTACTTTTTATCCCCCAGCATGTAATGCAGAGGGATATAGTCGACGCCTCATCCATCCGTAATCATTTTGTTTCCGGAGCATACCTCAAAAACCTTTCAATATTTTTCAACAAAAATTGGTAGATATATCAAACAGAACCTAAGGTGGTGCCTTTTGCTATTTAGAGATTTTTGTAATTTTTATTTTTCTCGGATTCCATGGAAACGTTTTGGACTTAGTCTTAAAGGGAGGGGTGGACTTCGTTTCCGGATTCTAACTAAAAAAACATTCAATATTTTTCTTTTAAAATTGGTAGATATATCAAACACAACCTAAAGTGGTGCCTTTTGCTAGGTACAGATTTTTGTGATTTATTATTTTCTGTTTCCACGGAAACGATTCGGACTTTGTCTCAAACTCAAAAGAGAGGGGTGGGATTCGTTTCCAGAGCACAACTCGAAAACCGTTCAATATCGTTCAACAGAACTTGATAGATAAATGAAGCAAATCTTGAAGTGGTGCCTTTTGCTATTTACAGTTTTTTGGCATTTATATTTTCCATGATTTCCATGGAAACGATTTTGACTTAGTCTAAAAGAAATCAAGCTGGACTATTTAGTCAGATGATTTGTTCTTTCAAATATATGGGGGCCAGGGGGATATGTCATCTTCTGATGACTTTTGTTTATATTTATCAAGAATCAATATTTCATAAATGACTATTGATCTCTAAGATCTGTGATGAAAGCCTGTCCAACCTTCTTTCAGTCAGGGACAGATGTCATAATGAAGTATGGATAGTAACAGGTGACCCTGCTTAGATGAGCAATACCAAGCCAGCTGCCACTCATTTCCTGATGAACTTCGGTATGATTACATACTCAATCAAACAGTTACAGAACTACACTTGGGGAATTCCTCAATTTCCCAAATTAACATCCCACGGGACAGTATCATCATATGACCTTTGAGAGAGATCATGTGTATATGAAGGATTACCTAAGAAAAATGTATATTTGTAGTTACAGAGATGGTTCTACTTACTAGAGAAATCATGCAGTTTCATGCTGTTTTATGTAGCTTTGGGAAATACACCCTTGCTGCCCCAAGTAGTGAACCCCCTTCTTCCTCAGGTCATCTGGTCCTCATATGACTCAAACATGCACCAAAAGTTCACAGAATTTTAAAATTAATCTATTTTCAGCATCAGGGCTCCAAATAATTTTTCAACATCAGGAATATGTACTCCTTATTTTTTCATTATAGGAGTACTGGGAAAATTGAAGAGTACATTTTGAGTACGTAATGGAATTTAATGGAGTGTCAGTAATCTTGTGTTTCGTTTCATATATGCACCACAACATTTCTACTCTTGTGTAAACAGGCCAATAAACAATAAAACAATACTTTTTCAGATAAATACGTCTGTAAATGATTCTAAGACCGTACGCCATTGGTGTGGTGCATATCTGCTACGTTTTCTAAATTATTTCCTACCGTATCGTGCATATTTTGTATCCGTACATACGCCGATACAGCCCTAATCTGGAGCCCTGAGCATCATCGGGGCTAGATTTCATTCCAGTTTCAACTTTACGGGGTATAATGTTCATTTCATGTGAATGAAGCCTCCATGTTGTAATGTTTGCAAGTCCAAGGGAGGTATCCGCGAATGGAATGTTTGGATGGATAACATTGTCTCAAAAGCAATGTTTGCTTTAAATAATTATGTTTGGTGTTTGAATGTTTGTTTAATTATGATTCATGTAACTGAATAATATATAGTAATACCTAAGGGTTGTAGTTGTATTTGTTGACATCCATCAGCCAATGAAGACAATTCCTCACTTGAGGAAATATTTTATGAAGGGCTTTGTGCACCAAATACACCTTCAATCCTTAAATGCTACTAAGTAATGAAGCATATCAACATTTTGGCCTTCTGCGTTTTCACTCTTTTGTCATAGTCTGGGAAACAAATGAATGAAACAGGTTTTTTAGTTGAAGAAGTCTGATACACTTGTATTATATTTGAACATTTAAATCTCAAGCTAATGCTGACTTGTCGCTGATAAATGTCAATCCATCAGTTGTTGATGAGGAAAGCAATGTCTCCTGGCAATTATCATTGGATCTCACACAACCTATACATCTCCTATCCAGGCCAGTATTAGACAATCAATTTCTATTAAAAATATTTAAACATGAAGTGATGGTGCTGATTTGTTATCACTGCTAATGATATTTGTCAGCTGCAGCTAATATTATGAACACTTGGGGCTAATATGAAACCAGTGATATGCATACTAAGTACATCGGCAATTATGACTATTTGATCAAAATGCACTTAACAGCACAGCATGATTCACAAGATAAATAAAGAGGAAGGATAACAATCATGAGACAGCTCTCACAGAAATAAAGAAGTTGTTCAGCCACATTATATTATCCCTACTTACTACTTCCAAATGCCTTTCAAAGAAGTTATCAATAAAGAGTCTATATTTGAAAAAGGGTATAGATAATACCATTGGAATATAAAAGTGCAAACTGCGAAAGGTCTTCCTTGTTATCTTGATTATAGGGAAAGATTCAGCCAAAATTTTTATTCAGGGTGCATGTCTACAATATGACCAAAGAGCTTCACCTGTCCTTAGTCTGTAGAAGGTGAGGTGAAATTGGGTTTAACGTCGTGCTTGAGAATATTTCGCTCATATGACGAC
>VKKT01003068.1:27213-44708 GCA_008038995.1 Haliotis laevigata | reverse complement strand
ACGATATGCCGTTGAGATTGACATCCAGTGAACGAGGGAAAAACTAAGCGCCTTTGAGCAGCCAAGCTGAGCTGGATATCGGCGCTATACAAATGTTAGTATGTAATGTAATGTACACATGTTTGACCAAATTTTGTACTGCAATTAGCTTTATGGTATATGTTCATTCCTACCATGCACGCTATTCCCATCAGGAGCAGTTCTTCATCCCCATAATTCCTAAATACCTGATATAGATTCAGCAATGATTGACATCCCTTGTACTGTTAATTGTAAAGTGGAAATAATAGAAATATGGATGAGGATATGGGGACAACAGTGAAATTAGCATATAGATAAACTATTGGACACACAAAGTTGATGGGTTAGAAAGATTTATCAGTCTCTGGTAATATCATACTTTTGTTTTTGTGAGACTTCCATTTAGTTGATAAACCATGAAGGTAGTCAAGATCTAAAAATCCTGGAGTTCAGTAAGAATTCTGTCAGAAATCCCAGATTTCCCATATTTTGTCCACTTTCAATGTTTAGCAACATTTTAAAGAATCATAACAATAGTGTTACATCCCCAAAGATGTATAAGCGTTTGCACTCAATGTTATTTCATTATTATCCCAAACCTGGGAGTCATCACATAACCTACCATGAGGAACCTTTACGAACGAGTATCTTCCACACCGAAGATGCCAACCGACCTGTTTCATAGAATATAGCCAACTTTCTCACTGGCTCTCTTTGTATGATGACTGGCTACCAAATGAGTTCCTGTGAGTTGGTTTTTAAGATTAGTTTTGTTTTTGCACACAGTAATAGTTATTTATATTTGTCTTTACAACATGTTATAAAGTCCAATCTGGTTTTGCTCAGCATGGCAGTGTGTTTGTTGGTCACAGTGACATTTATCTGTCAGGAATGTGATGTTTATGTTCAACACAGTACCTTCAACATCTTGTGGACGTTAGGTAATGATCTTAGGAAAGAAGGACAATGGAGTGTCAAGATGCATTGATAACGGGTTGATTGAAATAATATTAAAAAAACTGGTATTGATCACAAGTTTTTAAGACATACTTAGAATACTTTTTAAGGGCGATAGTATAGAAATAGGGACAGTATAGAAATGGGGACAGTATGGGAGTGTTTTGATGCAGTTCTCTGAGTGTGACCTAGTGCTGCTTAAACAAGTGAACAATGCTTGCTATGTTTTCATTTTTATCAGTTTTATACAGTTCTGTTTTTTAGGAAAATTGAAACATTGAGAACTGGTTCAAACTTGCAGCTCTGAAATAAATTCTCATAGTCAATGAGGACTGCCATCATCGGTTGTCTTTTGTCCTCAGAACAGTCGGATAGTATCAGTAGTCATTCACTCAGATTTGAACCTTGCTTCATCCATTCACTCAGATTTGAGCCTTGTTTTATCCATTCCTTCTCTTAATTAATTTGAAACTCATTTCATCTACACCTTGATTCAACTTTGAATCTGCTTTCAGTTACTACAGATCAACAAGTGTGCAACGTTTTCTAGTGATCACGGACAAGTCAGTTTCCACAATGTCCCCCTCCAAGCACGGCGGTGGAACAAACAGTCTACATTCTAACTCTGTGTGAACCTAATGCAGGTATTGTTGATGTGTAGTTACAGATTACTTTTTGTAATATACTTAATACTGTTAACACTGACATGGTAAAAAGTGTGAATGATGAATTGGTCAGTGACCATGGCAACTAGCAGTCAGCTAGTCCACCATGCATAGCACAGTGGTAATACATGTGATGGTGTCATGGTTTGGCAAACCAATACTGTTTGTTGTATGGTCCACCATACATACCACARTGGTCATGCCTTGAAAGTGATGGTGCTTGGGCAAGGCAAACAAGTACTGTATGTAGTACAACCATGGGGCATTATGACAGTCACACATTGTGCTAGGATAATACTATGAGTCAAGCATGGAATAAAAGTGGAATAAACAACCTTGGCTTCAGCAATGCAAGATATAATCAGAATAACTGAATTATAACATCCATAAAATGATTGTATTAAAATGATAACTGAAATAACCTGGTTATGTTCCATTAAGGGAAATAGCACTTTGGTTTCCGTTTTGCTGTAGTTAGCCAATCATGCCATGACATCATAACCAACGAAATATGGCAAAGTGATCTGTGCTATAGGTCTTTTGAGTAGTATGCATGGTGAGCCAGGTTTGACATTGGTATGCCACAACTATAGTATATCATAAGACTGACAGGTAATTGGCCTTTCTGTGTCTTTTGTCAGTGATCTGTGTTAAATGGATAAGCCTGCCAGGTAATCACTGAGCCAGTCTAAACAATTTGGCAGCACTGTATATTTTCTGAGTCATTCTGCAGCCTTTGACCTTATGGAATGATGCTCCAAGTGACTTGGATGTCACTCAACAGAGGTCAAGTAAGGGGCAAGAAGCCATGATCATTGTCACTGGCATAATGTTAGCTTCTTGAAATAACTACATGATCTGGAAAACAGGTGATAGAAGTCAGAAAAAGTCCTATAGTTCCAACCACATTTTCGAAATGGTTAATGTATCTGTACAGCCTGGTAGTTTCATACTATTACTAAGCTATGATATAAGATGGTACAGTCAGGCTGCGATAGTGAAACGTTCAGTTTGCTGAAACAAGTCCAGTACACCTTCATCATCATTAGTGCCAAGGTAATTTTCTACATTCTCCACATCGCCGTTTTCTGTCAGGAACAGCTGGAGTAACTTGCATAGTTCTGATAACACCATGTCATCTTCGTCGACAACAGCAACTAGAGTGGGGATGATGTTGACATAGTGACAACAGTTCTGAATTGTTGAGGCAGTAACTTTGGACCAGGCTGTTTTGATGAATCTCAGCGCTTGTCAAAGACTGAGAGCTCGGAGCAGATCGTCTTCAGCACACTGAATGTAATGTTTCACAAGAGATCGCTTGGAGTGCGGCCTTAAAAGTTCTGAAAATACCAGCATCAATAGGCTGAATGTGTGCAGTGGTGTTAGGAGGAAATGGACTTTAACATTGGTCAGTTTAACAGTGGCACACTTGTTACTGTAGGATCACAAGTAGGATCAACAAGTAGGATCACATGATGACCACATGATGACCACGTGACTGCATCTGTCTATCAAATGATCTCAGCCAATCAGAAAACATTTCCCATGTCATCCATTCCTTGGTGTTAAAGCGATATCAAACATACATTTCTGGATTGAAGTCTTTACCAAAACACCTGGGACGTCTGGATTTGGCAATGATAAAGGGTTTAATCTTTACTGAGCCAGTTATGTTGACACACAAAGCGACGGTAATCCTGTTAATGATTAAAATCACAAACTCATGACTTGTTCAACTCACAATGTATTAATTGCCATTGAAGTTTACCAAACGTTAGCCCCGCTAGTTAGGCAATATGGCCACCGTATGTACAGACGATTTAAAAAACAAGTACAATTAGCTAGTCCATAATTGATGTTTGGAGTCAGAGACTGAAGCATCGGATTAATGAATAAACAATTGATGTCTTTATATAGTAAACAAGTTTGGTTACAACTTGCATCTGTTCGGATGACGTGAGCATCGGATTATCGCGGACCGGACTAACGTGGCCTGAATGAGGTAACCCCGTATTTTCTCAATCCTATTCACATGAAACGTTTATGAATAGAAGTGACAAAATCCTTTCCACATTCATAAGAAATTATATGCCAAAAGAGTTACAACCAGTTAACACATAGTTAACTGTGAATCAGTTTGTTCGTTTGAAACGAAGAAACAACAAAGTAATTTGATAACATTAATAGCTGTATTCAAAACTTTAAATACTTTTACAAATTAATTAAATCAATACCACAAGATATTACAATGGATTACAAAATACAATGGCAGTACTAATTCTAAATACTTCAGTGAGTAAGTGAGTGAGTTTAGTTTTATACCTACCTCAGCAATATTCCAGCTTTATGGCAGCCGTCTGTAAATAATCGAGTCTGGACCAGACAATCCAGTGATCAACAACATAAGCATCGATCTGCGCAATTGGGAACCCATGACATGTGTCAACCAAGTCAGCGAGCCTGACCACCTGATCCCATTATTCGCCTCTTACGACAAGCATGGGTTACTGAAGGCCAATATTCTAACCCGGACCTTCCCCGGTCAAATATTTCAGTGATTATAGCAGGAACGACAGAGGTGGTTATATTAACCTCACCACAACAATGGTGAAGTTTAAAAAAATGGGGGTAGGCAGAGTATAGAGGGTAAGAATGATGTAAAGTGGCAAGAGTTAACTCCCCTTATCTACCTCCAGAACACCCTGGGTCAGAATATGACAGAAGACTCACAGGGTTGTAGTACTGTCCAGAACTCGGTCTAAATATAGCACAAGTCTAATTATAGCACACCGCTGCCCTTCACTGACTGTCCACACAATGTATTACACTTTGAGCATTGTTAAACAATGAATAACATTGCCACATATAATGATCAACATGCTTGTCTGGGTTCCTGACCACTCGATTCTTTGACTGTTTATTGTTCAATACCACACTAAGCAATATTCAAGCCATATGATGGCGGTGTGTAAAAAGTACTGTCTGGATGGGATAATCTAGAAATTGATGCTATGAGCATTAATGTGTTAGGATCACATGCACTAACTAGCATGACCTTAGTTTTCCTCTCACAACAAGCATGGTTTTCTCAAGACCAATTTCAACCTGGATTGTACTGGTATCCAAGTCCATGAAGTCGTCTGAGCGCAGATTGCCAGGAAATTCAGGCATGTGTGTTGCTGAACATATTTGAATTGAATTATAGCATGTGCAAAAGCAGGTTAGATATTGTACATATTTTTAGCTTTGGTGCTGCTATGCCCTTTGAGCTTCTCAAACACTGTTACAGGAAAGAACAGGTATCAGCTAAAATTGGATTCTTTAAACTAGTTCTAAGGAAGGTTTCTAAGCATCATTAAGCTTTAACTGTGTGAAGAGGGCGTTGAATAGGATCATCTGAGAGTCCAGTTACACATTCTAATTTGTTCTCAGAAAGGAAAAGTGGCTCTGAGTAGTTATCTGAAGAGGTAAAATGATGCAAAAAGGTGATGCACAATCGTAAGTGTGTAGCATAATGGTTTTTGCTTTAAAACATGAACAAGAGTTTATTGCTAAATAGACAAAACTGTAATCTGATCTGTTTCATATTTTTGAGAGGTATGAGACCAAGGAAAGTAACAGAACATTTCAAAATATGAAGTTAAAATAATTCTTACATGAGTTTTTAGTTTCAAGTTACCATAGTAACACAGAGTAAATTATGCGCAGTTACGCAAGGCTATGGTGTAGAGCAGTCAGGACAGAAGTTATGCACTGAGCCAGCCATCATTGCAACATAACAAAAGCTGCCTGTTGTACATGTTGAGTGATTTACTCCATACAGTATGATAGCTACTTGGACATGCTTGTCTCACTAGATCTTTGCACATGACAGCCATCTTTATTAATCTGACGTTAAAGAATGCCTGACTTTGTGGTGAATTTTGACAGGATTTATCTTGATTTGTATTTTGTGATATCTTTATTGTTTCAGTACTAGAAATACAGTGATGACAATTAGCTAGCTAGACTAGGTTGGTGATGAATGGTGACGTGGTATTGTGTTTGTAGGAGTCATTCCACACATGAGATCTTTACCTTGTCATCTTTTGAATGTGCTAACCTCTTCGGTCTTGTGAAGAAGGTCCACTTTTTGAATTGTGTCATGGGACTCAGATTGCATGGCCACCACAATTGTCACCCGCAGGGGACTGAGCACATTCATGTTAAACTTGAGTGAAGTAAGCCTCAGTTTCCCACTATGGGACATGACTTCTATTGATGGGGAAGTATGTGGTATGGTATTGAGTCATATGATACATGATATTCTTACCTTGTCAGCTTGTAACCAGGTTATTTACTTTGGTGATGTGGATAAGGTGCCCAACCTTTCATCGAAAGTAATCAAAATTGTGTGGCTGCAACATTTCCTTTTGGACATGATGTAGTGTTGGTCATCATTAATCTGTCATCATCATCATCAGCGTCATCAACATCACCAGCATCATTTGGCAAAAAGTGTGATGTCTAGGCTTGGCAAACAAGCATAGCTTGTTGTAGTGTGTGGTCCACCGTATATACCACAGTGGGCTTGAAGCCATGAAAGTTAGCCGATACTGCTTAAGTGACAGGACAGTCAACTTATAGTCTTTGAATTACCTGCTAACAGTGTTAAACATTGTACCAGCTGTTCTGTAGTCATGGGCATGTCATATTTCTATGAAGTGGGATGTACAAAATATTTCTTTGTGAAGATATATTTGAGGCAGATCTGCATAAACCCTAGAAACAAGCAAGAAGGATACTGTGTATTCATGTTCTGCATACTTTACAAATTCTTTCTTCTCGTGTGTTTTGTATTTTGTCATCATGAATGTATGTATAAATTATGAGAACTACATCAAGATAATGCCTGACAACACTTATTAACTGTAATATACTGTATGAAACACATTTAAACTGAATATTGCAGCATTTTTGCTCATCTGTTACAGAGGCATGCTAGTCTTTTCATATACTAGTATCCATTTTATTCAGAACAAGAACTTTCTTTTAAAACGATCAAAGTATGCTGTGATACAGACCCTGAAACAAAGTCTATAACAGTTGGAAAGTCTAGATTACTTGTATTTTTTTAAAGAGAGATATTCTCTGGGGTCCTCATTACCTTTTGTTAAAATAATTCAGCAACTTATGTTTTGAGTAAAACAGATGTCAGTCTATGGTTGTACTGTGGTATGGTCTCAGCTCTGGCTCATTGTCCTTCATTGGCAGCTTGACATAATGATTTTCCAGTTCCTTTCAGTGTTGCCAGAACATATTATCCATAATGAACATTTTATTGAGGGTAATGACTGGAAACAACTGATGGGTTGGATAAAACTGAATATTTAACTACTAAAAAAAGTGTACCAGCATGCCTACTGGAATGTTAATTTCTTATTTTTGTTTTTGTATCCACATAATGGGTCTGTTTTTTCAGGTCACTTGACTTGTTTGTTATTTCTCTTCTTTATTAAAGTATCATGCCAGTTGATCAAGCGTACTGATCTGTAAGACTTCTGGGGTGGTCAGGTAGCCTAGTGGTTAAAGCGTTCACTCGTCACGCCAAAGGCCTGGGGTCAATTCCCAGCATAGGTACAATGTGTGAAGCCCATTTCTGGTGTCTCCTGCCGTGATATTGCTGGAATATTGCTAAAACCATACTCAGTCAGTGTAAGACTTCTTATTGGATGTAATAACAGTTTCAATGTCCAGAACCTGTGCTCTGTACTCTGGAACACACTCCCCATCTCTGTAAAGTCAGCATCATGTAATAAGGCCTTTTGCAAAGAACACCACTTTCAAGTTTGTGTAAATGCTTCTATGTAAAGCCTCTGTCGGCAGCATTAGCTAGAACTCAGCTCTATGTGAGCAGATTATTACTTTTGTTGTTAAAAGTTGGAAAGTACAATGTTGACAAATGTTATGGATAAAAAATTCTTTTATTTTGTGAGTGCGATGTTTCGATACAGATTCTTGTACTGTTTCTGGCAAGCTGTCGCTCATGAAATAAAAGAAGTTGTTATCCATGAAGTTTGTCAGTATTGCACTTTTGTTATTGTGAAGAATGAAGGAACTACTTTGAATCTAAGCGAGTGTTTCTGAGTACAGTGTAGACAAAGACAAGCTGTGACTTAGCCACAAGACAAAAGCCGAGATTTAGCAAATGTATTTTTGGTCCAGTAAAAAGATTAGTTCATGAAATTCGTATAATCCAAATGTTTGAATTATAGATTTGCCTTTATGAAGTTTATTGGCCTGTGAGAACCATATCTGTGTTTGTGTGTTTCACTTATGTGGTACATTTGTACAATTTGCATCAGTTAGAGCTTTCTTCACATATAAAGGTGACATCACATGATGTAACTGAATACTGTTCATTGTGTGTTAAACGTGTTCCGAGTGGCATTCACACTCACTATATTGCCTGGCTTGGACACTGTTCATTCACACTGGTCTAATGCTTTGTCTTGGAAACTAGGAGCGGTGGGGTAGACTAATGGTTAAAGCATTGGCTCGTCAAGCCGAAGACCAAGGTTCGAATCACCACATGGGTACAATGTGTGAAGCCCATTTCTGGTGTCCCTCGCCGTGATGTTGCTGGAATATTGCTAAAAGCTGTGTAAAACCAAACTCAAGTCAGTCAGTCAGTCAGTCAGTCAGTCAGTCAGTCAGTCTTAGAAACTATATAATATTGATAGAAACAAATAGATTCATTTAAATTTAAAAAAAGGAGCCCCAGTGAGTTGAGGCCTGAGGAAATCTAGGCTTGCTTCAATTTGGGCTTTAGCATTGCAGAGAGGGCTGGGCAGGAGGGAAAATAATGCGTTTCTGTGTCCAGAGACAGACTGTATTCAGACATATGTACTTTCCTTATTTTCTGAAATTCAGAAGTATTTTATTATTGTATTGATCATGTTCACAGCAGTCATGAAATAAGTATGAAGCCTTTTTGTGTTTATTAGTTCTGTTATCAGAAAATAATAATAGCTGGAGGTTTTCCTACCATAGGGATTATCTATTGGCCTCTAGAACCCATAGATACATCCATGCTCATTATACTTACATAGCTGGAGGTTTGGTTTCCTATCACAGGGACGTGTTGGCCTCTAGATACTGACAGACATCCCTTCTCACTATATTCACACAGCTCAATATTTCATCACTGATTCATTTCATTCCAGTGAGACGTTTATCAATGCCAAGTTCAATTCAAGTCCAACAGCAGGTAAATGGTAGAATTTTTTCAGTCACAAGATGGTCCAACCATGATAACTGGCATGCATGTTTCCTAGGACTGGGTTTGTCTTGTACTTCCTGTTATATAACTTCTATAGATATATGACAAGCACTCTGGGAAGTCACCCTTCAAACCATGACATGAACCTTTGGGTTGTTATTGTAGGGAACTCAACTTTCAAAATTTTCATAGGTACTCAGTTTTATGAACACCTGTCACATGGTTCAAGTCCAGGTCACTGGATCCTTTACTCATTTTTGGTTTCCACGCTAGAACAAACATAGGGCTGATTTGGTCAGGATTAATGAGGTAGAGGCCATGTGTTACAAGAATAAATTTGGTTTAAGACATTGAATGTGTCATATGTTATTAGAAAGTTCATTTAGAAATCTTGTGTGTATAAAATTAGACTAGGTCTCCTGGGCCAACATGAACATGTTAACACTTTCAGCGTTAATTCTTCCCATTAAAATGGGCTTCTGTACACTGGTGTACCAGAAATGTGGAATGTTCAGTTGTGTTTTCAGTGAAGAACTGTAATGTTTTGATCATGCTAACACTATTATTACTCTGTGTGTTTATCCCCATTTGTGTGAATATTATAATTACATTTGTTTGAAAGTAAATTTTAAAATCAATTTTGAAAATGCTGACTTAATATTTTCTGAATAACAGTGTATCAGCACGTTACTCTCAGACGTCAAGAAGGACATTGTGTTGACATTCCATTCGTGGGAATGTCAGAGATCTCTTCATTTGCCTGCTTACATTATTCAATATTTTTCAAGGCAAACATGGCCTTGTGCAAATATTATTTTAAGGCATGACTAAGTTACTGCATTATTCATGGTGAATGTGGATCCCTGAAGATATTGGCTCTGGTGATGGCTGTCGTAGTCCCGTCACGTTGGCTGTATTTACTCAGTCATCATACATGACCTGATGCAGTATATGCTTTGTTCACAACTCAGAAAAGTGTGATGTCATTTTCAGTATTTCAACCTTATGCTGGGATTAGTAAAAGAAATTTGATCTTATATTTGTTTATGACATGCTGGAATCATATTTTCAATTTAGGTTTTACTTTAAGTTCAGAAAAAGATTAAATCAGGCTAATCAAGTGGGGTTTGGAAACTGTTAGCTTTTATGATGAAGAGTTTTTTCCATAATGATTTTCCTCATATCTATATCTTGAGTAAATTCCTCTGTCTACCAGCAGATTAGCTGCTGCAAGGTGGAGCTTGCATTGTTGTGTCACACCTCGAGTAGTGGCAGGTGTCGGACCTCCTCACGTTGGCTTCCTTCACTCAACAGATATGCTTAGTGTGCATGCATTTCATCATCTTCCCATGTTTATTTTAGACAGTCTTCCTTTTAGAGATGCTTTTGTTCACTTACTTTGGTCTCATGGAAATTCACCGTCAGGTGATATGTTTCTCATGACTGGTGTCAGATGATTGTGATACTGCTTATCAACTGCAGTCAGCTCTGGGCATTGGAGATGAAATAATCTGATCTAACTGGATATTTTATCAATATGAAAATGTTCTAATGTAAATATCACTTCAAACTCAACATTTTTTCATTTGAAGTTGATATCAGTAGCAGTTTATCTAGACTTGCTCAGAGGCTGATATCCAGCTAATAGTTCACAGCAGAAAAAGTAATAAAACAATATTCCCCTTGCACATTAGTATCATTGCATTAAAAGTCAAGACTTGGTAGAGTTACCTTGTATTTCATTTATAACAGGACCAATATAGAGGAAGAGGCTTTGTTCACATCATTGCCTTAGATACCATGTTACAATTCCTTGGAATTTGAGAACAGAAAACTATGTAAAGATTTTTGTTTACTTTGCCTGCTAAGGGCACTTACTTTGTAATTCAAGGTAAGTTTCTGATTAGAGAGATAAAAAGATAAATGCAGAAGAAAATTCCAGAGATGTCTATTGAAATCAGAATGTCCCACATGCTTTATATGAATTAAAAGCCCCAAGGCAGTCATTTTGGTAATTATCATTTGAAATAATGCATTGCATTTATCATACTGTCTCATTTTTGTAGTGCACTGTTAGATATAACATTATCTTTTCTGTTTCAGGCTGGTCCTCACATGCTTGTAGCTCCCCGTCCTCCCAGCAAGCCCATCACATCCTATCTCAGGTTCTCTAAGAAGGTACATTGTAGCCCATCACATCCTATCTCAGGTTCTCTAAGAAGGTACAATGTAGCCATCACATCCTATCTCAGGTTCTCTTTGAAGGTACATTGTAGTCCATCACATCCTATCTCAGGTGCTCTTAGAAGGTACATTGTAGTCCATCACATCCTATCTCAGGTTCTCTAAGAAAGTACAGTGTAGTCCATCACATGTTGCCCTAGGTTTTGTAAGAATGTATGTTGTAGCCCATCACATGCTATCTCAGGTTCTCTTAGAAGGTACATCTGAGGTTCTCTTAGAAGGTACATTGTAGCCCATCACATCCTATCTCAGGTTCTCTTAGAAGGTACATCTCAGGTTCTGTGAGAAGGTACATTGTAGTCCATCACATCCTATCTCAGGTTCTCTTAGAAGGTACATCTCAGGTTCTGTAAGAATGTATGTTGTAGCCCATCACATGCTATCTCAGGTTCTCTTAGAAGGTACATCTCAGGTTCTCTTAGAAGGTACATTGTAGCCCATCACATCCTATCTCAGGTTTTGTAAGAAGGTACATTGTAGCCAATCACATGTTGCCCCAGGTTCTGTAAGAATGTATGTTGTAGCCCATCACATCCTATCTCAGGTTTTGTAAGAAGGTACATTGTAGCTCATCACATCCTATCTCAGGCTCTCTATGAAGGTACATCTCAGGTTCTGTAAGATTGTACATTGTAGTCCATGACATCCTATCCCAGGTTCTCTAAGATTGAACATTGTAGTCCATCACATCTTGCCCAGGTTCTGTGAGAAGGTACATTGTAGTCCATCACATCTTGCCCAGGTTTTGTAAGAAGGTACATTGTAGCCCATCACATCCTATCTCAGGTTTTGTAAGAAGGTACATTGTAACCCATCGAATGCTGTCCTGATTTTCTGGGAAGGTTCACTTAGAAGGTAATATTTTTAATAATTCAAATGATGCCGACCTTTTTTTCAGTGAGAATTAGGTATACCATTTGAGTGTATGCTGTTCATTTCGTGAGCCACACTTTCAGATCATACAATTCGAAATGTGTCCCCAAAAATGAACACAAAAATGTAGTGGAATAGCATGCAGGGGTTTCCATTCTTACAATGTACATCAGTTGGACATACGAAGAATAATTAGTTTATTTTTTCAATAACACCTTATGTGTCTACTGATGAAAGTAATCTGTTCATATAATGATATTCACCTCAAGTCCTCCTTTTACGTTCAATAGAATCTGTTTTGGCGGATCGTAGAAATTAGTCATTTTCTGACATTTTTATTGTATCCTTCCCTTCATTGTGGTCATGTTGCCAATCATTGTTACCATCGTACCTGTCACTGGCCAAACACAATGTGACTAATATGCCAGAATCAATAGGCAGTTTCTGTGGACTCTTTGTGAAATTGATGCACAAAGTTGAAATGAAACTGACCAGCAATATTAGTCATGAGTCAGGATAAGTATAAGATATCAATTTTACTTAAAAAATTACATTTTTGTTTGCTGCTAGTATGTTTGATATGAAATGCATCTGAAACACCGTATGATTTCTTATTTAAGTACTGTCGTAAATAGAAAAAAAATGTTTTTAGGCTGTTACTCTGTATCCCTAAAATTTACACAACTGCAAATAGCATATGTTGAAATATCCCACATCGGCCTAACTGGGCATTGAGTGGGATGTGTGATAGGATATCCAGAGAAGCATGTTTACTCGTAAAATCAGGCAAAACTTAGAAAAATATGAATAGTTGCTGAAAACAATAGATCAGACAATAGATGGCAGTTAGGTCGCTCAGCCAGGTATGATGACTCACCTGGCATGAAATGCACGTGCTGCCTACAGGCACAAGAGGTCATCTCAAAGATATGTTATGCTTTTTCATGTGTGTTGAATATGTCTCAACTATTGATAAACATCTTATGTGTCATTCTTACATAAGGTTTATGTTGAGATATGTAAAAGAGTATGATACCCATAGAAAAGCTTAAATCATCGCATACTAATTTGCATAAAGCCATGGTCTATTCCAAATAAGTCGCTTTGGGCTTAGAAAAAAACCCACATTGCTCATTTCTACACTAATGTCTTCTCAGTAAAGTCCTTTGTATACGTTTCCTACCTCCCTACCACAGAGACTGTAGCCGAACTTATGTTAACAGATATTTCACACTTTCACATATTAACTACATAAATTGTAGATATAAATGTGAAAAGTTATTTTCTATTTCCGACAGCACTTTAGATATTTATACTTCTGTTCTCAAAGTCTGTGTTAATGTTGAGTTGAGCCCTGAAATGTCGTACATTGTAGATATGGGAGAAGGTGAAAGTTGACCGTCCCAATGCTCCAGTATGGGAGACCAGTCAGATCATCGGACAGATGTGGAGAGGTCTCAGTGATGAAGAGAAGCGAGTCTATGTTGCTGAGTATGAAGCTGATAGGGTGAGCTAACGCATTTTGTGTGACTATTGGATGTTTCTTGACATTCACTGAGAGCATGAAGGTGATGACTTAATGGGACATGGTGTGATGACTTCATGTTATGTGGTGTGCTGACTTGATCTCATTTGGTGTGTTTTACATCTGTGAAGGTGGTGACTTGACGTGATATGGTGTGATAAATTGATGTGATATGGTGTGATAACTTGACATGATTTGGTGTGATAACTTGATGTGACATGGTGTGATAACTTGACATGATTTGGTGTGATAACTTGATGTGACATGGTGTGATAACTTGATGTGACATGGTGTGATAACTTGATGTGATATGGTGGGATAACTTGACATGATTTGGTGTGATAACTTGACATGATTTGGTGTGATAACTTGATGTGACATGGTGTGATGACTTGACGTGATATGGTGTGATGACATTTGATACTGATTGTTTTCCCTGTATGGAAGATGTGTGGTACACTTACACAAACTATGAATGACATTCGAAGGGATACATGAGCATGGAAGTAATGTTTAGTGTTTTATGGTATTTTTATACATATGAGTTTGTGGTACATGTGTGTAAACTGTGAAGTGATTGTTTTAAACTTGTGTGTGCTGTGTGAGCTTGAAGGTTATGTCTGTGGTGACAAGTGTTGATGCTCAGACACAAACCAGTTGAACACGTAACGGTAGTTATGAAATCTCTTCTTCCAATTAGCAAGGAGATACAATGTACCACTGGGATTGCTTTCAGGTACCATTCCACAATATCGCCATGGTTTTCTGAAAATGGCAGCACTCAGTGATGGTGTGTCAGAACTTACAAACAAATCATGTTGGATGAAGTTTATCAACTTGAAAATAATCTGTTGAATCCTTTGATGTTTTTATAGTTTATAAAAGTAATTTAGAAATAAATGTTGCCAGATTGTCTGGTCCAGACACAATTATTTACAAACCACCATCATGTGCTTGGTTGTTTTTGAGTGTGGCATTAAACATCAAACAAAATATATAAGAATACAGCCCATAAAAAAAATAGGCCATCACGCAAACACCTCGTGATATAAATAGCATTAGATGTTCATAGGGCCATATTTTACATTGAAGTGTGGTTTAATTTTGAACCTCATAGATTCATCCTGTCTATAGATTTTGATTGACTTTTACAAAGTCAAACAGAAAATTCTTTTACGAAAAAAGGTTTGGGACATGAAGAATAGTATAAATGATTTCAGACTACATGTGAACTTGGTGTGCTTCATTTATGAAAGCTTTCAAGTCATCTTATACATGTTCTATAACTCAGGCACTTTTGATGTATTTGTCTGTATGAATGATTCATGCTGAAAGAGTTGTTACATCAATGACAGTTTCCTTTCATCTATTTCATTTAGCAAAATATATGACAGTCTAAATTAAATTGTGTCCCGAGAGACGATGTCCATTATGGCTGAAACTAAGATGTTGATAAACCACATAAATGCATGTGTGGTTTTTTAAATTTTAGAATAAAAAAATCACAATAATAGCATCTTCCCTCTTCCCTGCTTAAAAAATTAAATATCCTTAACCATGTTAACAGATAGGTCACAAAGATTAGTTTTGTTGGTAATTACTCAAAAGTTCAAAATACATTAAATGAAACGCGTAAAATAATTCAGTACAATTATCAGTCCGTCAGAGTTTTGTTTCATCTGATAGTGAAACAAGAAATAATTGATGAAAGTTCGTTGTAGATTTTAGAACCTTTTAAATGGCAGATAATGTGTAACGGGGGAATAATGAGATTGGTTAATGTGTCAAGTTTTGACAAATAAAATCTTTCTTTGAGATACTTTTAATTTATTTCCATACATGAGCATAAGGGCTTCTTTGTATCCTCAGAAACATTTCTCTCCCTGAATAACATTTGCATACTATTACAAACATTATGCTGTCATAAGTTTGTTATGTAGAAATCCCATCTGAATATTCATGTCTTCTAATGCTGCTCTGCATTTTACAAACATCTGGTATTTTCACCATTTGATAAAGGAAACCTGCAGAAGAAATAGCAGGAATCATAATGAACTAAAGCCAAGGAAAGAGTGTAATCGGAAAGGGTGTAATTGTTTAAATTTAAAAGAGAAGTAGAATGACAGCAATAACACAGCTGCTTTCAGTTCTTCCACATAGTGCTATTAAAACTGAAGGTTTGGGTGGTTGTCACTGTTTGAAGTGCACTTTTGTGTGAGGGAATGAGTATATGGAGATGAATGAGAGAAAATTCAACAAAACTTTTTGTTTCTAATATCAGTTAGCATAGCCCTTCCTTTGAAATTTCAAATCTGTAGAGCAAACACTAGAAGAACAGTGTTTTTTCTTCATGTTTTGTATGTGCATGTAAATATGTGATGTAAGACTCTACATATTAAAATTTGAATTCTTTCTTTGTATTTTGTAACCTATTGTGATTATATACAAATACTCTTTGTCATCTCTTTTCATCTGATGATTGATGATATATGTATACTAATGACTGACAGCATGGTTAGTGAGATATGTAACTCTAGTGGGATAGTGTAACACATTAGTTCTACATATCTCTCCACAGTGCAGGGAACATTTAGCTGTGTAATTATATCTAAAACTAGTCTCCATATGATTGTAAGATGTCAATGTGGATTGGAAACTGACTCTGATAGTTCAAGCTATGCAGTGTTCAGTCGAAAGTGGGGCTTTTTTTCAATAATGATGCAAGAAGGACCACCCACATGCAGCAATATATACTTCACAGGAATCTCCCATTGATCAAAATGCATTAATGGCATTAATGTTTGTGGTTATTGTTAAAGGCATTGAGCAGTGTGCACTTTTATAAGGCAACTCTATCACAAAATATGACACTTTCATTTCATGCTCATATTTCAGTATGAGGACAAACAGTTTGTTGCAGTATTTGATCATGGCAGGATGTTTGATTGGCTGTTGTCAGTTATATATAAGAATTATATGTCAGTGTCTAAAAGTAATAAACACAGTGCTATTGTCAAGTATCTGAAGAAGCAATTGAGATTTTTGCTGAAACAAAGTATTCAATACGCAGGCAAACTTTCCAAAGTGACAGTCAAAGACTCCAATGCTCATGGGCTTGGGGATCAGCCTATTACACCATGCTTTCACAGTGGATGAAACATTGTCACAGACTTAACTCTTTCTCCAAGTGTTTGCTTTAGGTTTTATTCTGTTTGACCAAAATGGAAAATTGATGGCAATTGAATCTGCATAAAGAACGGAACTGCCAACTAAACGTGAACATGCACTCTGACATGTTACACTGAAATATTGTGTGGAGATGAAACACAAACTATTAAACACATCTTTCAGGTATGTCACAGGAAGCATAGTTAAGGACCCCATCTCAAGTCAAAAATAAAATATTTGTCTGCTTGAATGAACACTGGGTTGAAGGTTAAGTGCATGTTCAGGAAGCTGACCACAACGTTGGATTTTTAGTAGCATGGAGCTTACTATACTTCAAGCTGAAGCAAATATGAACACATGGATTTATCCTGGCCATCTGGCACTGTCAACTGACTGGCAGTGATCATCGACTGGAATACACTCATCAGAGTTCACTTTGTGAAATAAAGGATCAAGGATTACACACTTTGATATTTGTTGTATGTTTTTTTAGAACAAAATGTCATAGTGAAGGTCAAAGTGTTACCGCATATCAGTGTTCACAAATAGTGTTTGTCCCTCTGACAAATCCAGCAGATTTGCCAATGGTCCGATAGAAGTCGACAACCCACTGGCCCCAGTGTCTGACTGTATATTTCATAATGACTTTGACACAAGTTGTTATATGTGACATGTGACGGTTGTTTGCTATTTATATATCTTATGTTTGTTAATATTTTCAATGCCAATTATAAGAAATGTTAAATCCGAAATGTATGTTTAATTTTATTCTATGGGTCCT